>JAOXYC010244678.1:0-10282 GCA_028565715.1 Phoronis pallida
ACGACATCCAGATAATCAGGTTGTAAAAAGAAGAAGAAAAATATATATTATTAATAAAAAGAATCCTAAATATAAAGCAGTACAAAAATAAATAAAATAGTAATTTAAATATTATTAGAATTTTTTATATAATTAATATAGTTTTATGCACACATAGATTCAAAAATATATTTTATATCATCAATTCTTGTTTGTTTATATTTGCTACCTAATAATTGTGAACTTAATCCAGATATAGTTAAACTTACTGTAGAAAGCTTACTTTCTATTGCCAATTTTAAACTTTCTAATCCTAATCTTCTTTTTGATGAATCTTGGTAATAGTTTAAAGATAATATATAAAATATATTTATTAAAACTTGAATATCTACATTTGTATTATTCCTGGCAAGATTTAAGAATGAATTTAAAATTTCTTCTTGTGTACTTCTGTCACTTACATCAAAAAAATTTTGCAATACATTAACAAACATTGACTTAAATATTTGATTATATGATTTATTTTTAAGATCTTTATCATTTGTAAAAAATATATTAGAAGTTAAATTTTTTCTCATTGTATTAATAAATAATATTAATGGTGCATCCTTTTCTTTGTCTAAATGTTTTGCTAAAGATAAAGATTTTGTTGTTAAGTCATCACAAAATGTATTTAATGAAGTAGTAAAATATTCCATATTAATGTTATTTGTAGGATTAAGTTTTAGACTCTTTATTGGTGTTAATTTAAATATAGTATGTACAAATAATATAGTAATAGATATTAAATCTTCTTCTGATACATTTTTATTGATGATTAATAATTTTTCTTTTAACTGTTTAAACCATTCTAACTTTTTAATAAAATTAATGAAATTTCTTTTACTTATTTCGTCCCTTTCTTTTTGTAACTCAGTTTTTATTTTTTTTATATTTTCTTGTAAAGCGAATTTTTGTTTTTCATTATAAAGATTTTTTTTTGTTTCTTGTTGTTCTTTAAGAAGATCATCAATAGAAGATTGCATGTTTTTTACTAATTCTTGAACTTCTTTTAATTCTTGTATATCTTTTTCCTTTTTTTCTATTGAAGTATTTAATAATATTTTTCTATTCTCTTGATTTAAATTAGATTGTTTTTTTATATCTACTTCTTTTTTTAGTTTATTTAACTCTTCTTTTTTTTTATCCATTAATTTAAAAAGTGTATTTAATCTACTTTCATTTTCGCCATGAATAATATCTTGTTGATCTAAACACATAGTATAAAATAGTGAAGACATTAGATCTATAAATTGGCATAATTTAACACCTTCAGTATTTTGTTTATTATTATCAATGTTATTTATTTTTTTATTTACATCATTTATAAATTCAGTAAGATATTTTTCATATTTTGAATTATTTTTATCTATATTATTTAGTATTTTTAATAAATTTTGTTTTAAACTATCTACTAATTTTTCAATATCATCTTTATTTTCTTTAGCAAATTTTTGAGCATCATCACTATAATCTATTGTTTGTATATATTCATTAGCAACAATAAAACATTTATCAATATCACGATCAATTACTTCTACCATAATAATTATTTTGTAATTTTAGTATTATAAAAATAAATTATAGTAAATATATATTAGTAAATTATATGATATATTTTATTCAAATAAAGGCGTTTATATATGTTAAAGATAAGATTAAGAAAAACAGGAAGAAAGCATATTAATACATTTGATATTATCATATGTAATAGTAAACAACCAAGAGATACAAATAGAATATTAGACAAGGTTGGATATTATCAACCATCATTAGAGAGATATCTTAAAATTAATCTTAATAAATTAGGTGAATGGATTAATAAAGGAGCTCAACCTACAATAAGAGTTAAAAAACTTATAATTATTGCTCAAAGTAATGATAAATATTTAATTTAATGTTGGTAATTAAAATTAATATAATTACATTTTTTCCTAATATTTATAATCATTATTTAAATACATCTTTTATTGGACAACTTTGTAAAGAAAATAAAGTTTCTTTTAGTATATTTGGGTTATTAGATCATAAAATATATGATAATAATAAACGTATTAATATTGATGACAAAGTCTTTGGTGGAGGATATGGTATGTTAATGAGATTTGATTTTTTATATTTTTTTATAAAAAAATTTAATATAGACACATCTTTGATGATTCACCCATCTCCTAAAGGAGTTTTATTAAATTATAAATTTATTCCATTTTTATCTAAAGATGTATATAATAATAAGAGCATAACAATTATTTGTTCTAGATATGAGGGGATAGATCGTAGAATTATTGATGAATGGAATGTAAAAGAAATAAGTATTGGTGATTATGTTTTATATGATGGTGACACTGCTTGTTTTGTAATAATAAACGCCTTAATAAGAAATATGTTATCTAACCCAAGAGCTACAGAAGAAGAAAGCTTTAGTAATAATGGTTTGTTAGAATATGATCAGTATACACATCCTAAAACATTTCTATCAAGAGATGTTCCTAATGAATTATTTTCTGGCAATCATAAAAATATTAGTAATTGGAGAAAATTAAACTCTATAAAGAATACTATAAATAAAAAAAATGAAGATAATAAATATAAATAATGATTTTGTTAATTTTTATTTTTTTAGAAGTCTTTCTACTACTCCATTATGACATAATCTATCATTTGTTGTTATTTCATATAGAGGATCTATTTTTTTAATAGCAGTTTTAAAAGCATCATCTAAACTTTTTTCTCTACTCAATTCTTTTTTTACATCTGGAAGAATATTATATAACTCTGATAGATTCTTCATTAATGCTGTACCCATGCTTGATAATAATAATTTATGTATTACTATAGATAGTTGTAGATTTTTAGAGTTTGTTTTATGTGGGCAAATATCTTTATCTACATCGTCAGATGGTCTATCTAAAGCTTTTATTAATTCCATTTTACTCATCATTGAAGATTCATTTACTATATTAGATTCATATTTATATATTAAAAAATTTAAATCTTCTCCAGGAGATAATTTATTTTTTACATCAGGTTTTGTTTCTGATCTTTGTAGACTATTTGAAAGGAATATTGATCTATTAACATTATCAAATTTATGATTATCCTTATTATATTCTATTGAAATTATATCTTTTGTATATTGATTTTCTTCATGAACAGATCTTAAAAATCTATTTAAATAATGAAAAGAAGGGTATGTATTTTCAATATTACTAGATAATGATTTAATATCACTAAGAGCTTCTTCTATTTTCTCCCATATGTTATCTGTATTATTAATAATATCTTGAAGATTTGTTATAAGGTCATTACATAACTTTTGATTAGTTTCTTCTTTTCTATATAACTCATTACAATATTTATGAAATTTATGTACTTTATCAGTTAGAGCCTCTAATGACTGTTGTTGTGATTTTAAATAATCTAATGCTTTTATATATTTTTCTTTATCATTTGCATTTTTACATTGGTCTTTTAAGTCATCATAATGCTTCATAAGTTCATATATCATATGGCTTGTAGAAGATATATCACTATAAAATACTTTACTAATATTATTCATATTTTGGAAAAAATGAAATGTATTAGTTTGTAAATCATTATCAGCAATACTACTTAATACCATATTTGTAATATAGTTAAATGATCTACCTAAAATACTTTGCTTATTGTTCTTAGATAACACCATTTCACTATTAAATACTGACTCATCTGTATTTTTATGTTCATTTTTTTTATCTTCTTCTAATATAACTTTCATATTTAATTCATTATTAGCAGCAATAGATTTATGATCATCTGAATTAAATAAATGTTCTTTTACAATAGCTTTTGTTTCTTTATCAAGAGTTTTATGTGATTTAGATTCTTTAGTCATATCTGCAACTACTGAAGCTCCTCCTATGAAATACCATTTTTTTACATCCGTATATCCTTGAAGAACAGTAATTCTAGCATTTAATCCATTAGAAAATAATTCTAATTTAATAGCTTCATTGTATTTTTGACTATACTCATTTTGATCTGGTGAGTTTTTTATCTCTTCATTATCTTTTTGTACTTCTTTATATAAATCACCTACATTGCCTGTATTTGTTTGACTGACCAGAGTCTTAAGTATTCTTCCTTTACTAAGTTGTTGTTCGTTTTGTGTTGTTTGTTGAGCTGTTGATGGCACTTGTTTAATAGAACTTTTTGTTTCAACACGTGTTGGATTTTTATAACTTGTGTTTGGAACATCTTTTTTTATTTCTCCTTGAGGATTCATTTTTAATATTTTTATTTTTTTTATTATTTTTTTATATATTTGTTAGTTTAATTAATTTTTTTTAATTATGATATATATTATGAAATATCCATAGGTTCATTTCTTAATTTATCATTTATCATATCATTATATGAAACATCCATATCTTCAGCTCCATGCGTATCATCATGAATTTTTTTTGTTTTTTGCATTGATAATCCTAATCCTGATATTAATAAATTATGTATTACTGAAGCAAACTTTAATTCTTTAGGATCAGATTTATCATCATATAAAAATGGAGCTATACTTATAATTAATTCCTCTATTTTTACATCTTCTGAGAAAGATTCTTTTGTATTATCACATGATTCTCTAATTTTATTATTTTCTGCTTCTGAGAGAGTTTTATTATCTTTCTGATTATATTCATATAATAAAGAAGTATAATCTTGATCTATCTTAGAATTTGCATATTCCATGTACACTTTTCCTTTTTTATCGGCTGGTGCTGATAAAGTATTTGATACTTTAGATAAAGTGTGTGTAGATATTTTACTTTTATCATGAATACCTATTTCATTAAGATATGTACTTATTCTATGTCCATTTTTAATAAAACTATCAAGACGAGCAAAATCACCACATTTTGGATATAATTTAATACCTCTAGCTTTTCTAGTATCACCAGGAAACTCTGCTCCACATGTTTTAATACGATAATTTAGATTTTCAACACTTGCTGCTGCTACATCTGTACTTTTGATTAGCTCAGTTATTATTAATAATAATTGATTTATTTTTCTATCTGCATCATATTTACCTTCTTTAGGTCTTTCTATAATACTTTTCTTAAGATCCATACAAAGACTAATTGCTTTTCTTATAATATCTCTTTGATCATCAACAAGGCACTGTGTCTGAGACTTTACTGCATCAATATGTCGTTGTACATTTTCTATATCCTCGTTATTCTCTTCTAATACTTCTTTTAATTTAATATCTGTAAGTTTATCTTGCATATGAGCTAAAAAGCTCATGTCACTAAACATAAGTAAAAGTAAATTAGTTAGATCTTGACAAAGACTAAGTTTTGTTTTTGGTTCGCCATTTAAAGCATTTTTAAGTATTAGTAGAAATAATGGTTTATTTGTTGATCCTATAAAGCTTTTACTTGATTTTACTTGTAATATATTGTCATTTATTTCATCTGAAAAGCCTGTATTATTATTTTTATTTCTTATAAGTAATTCTACTTTTTCTGCACATGTTTCTATATTTTCTTTTGTTTTTTCAGCTAAAAGAGGTGTTTCAAAATGTTCAACATTTAAATTTTCAATTATAGTATATATTTTTGATTTAAATTCTGTTGTTGAGTTATCTGAATTCATTACTTCATCACTTAAAGTTTTATTTAAATTAGAAGCATATATACAATATTGTTTTCTATTTAATGGATGTTTTGGATGTTTTGTATTTTTTATACTGCTTAATTCTTCTACTTTACTCATCTTAGCAAAATCTTGAGAATTCATAAATGGTATAAAGTAAGCATCATAATCTTTATCAATATACTCTATATTTTCTATATCTATTACTCCAACTATAAAATTTCTTTTGTTATTAGCTATTTCTTTTAATATATTTTTTTCATATTTATTTATTTTTTCTTGTTTAAATAATGTTTCTATATTTTTTACAGTATCTTCATATTCAGTGTCAGCTTTATCAGACTTTTCTTTTCTCTCACGTGCGAATCTTCTTATCTTGGCTTCTTGTCGTCTTATTTTTTCTTCATATAGATGAGAATCTGTCGTTACTGGCTTTTTTTTGTCGAACCAAGAAACATCATCACCCTTGGGTTTCTTGTTAATTTCTTCTGTTGATTCTGTTAACTTTCGTTTTCTATTACCATAATCTTTTGTTTCAACAACATCAGTAGAACTATGAATTACACTAGTAGGATTAGGAGGACACATTTTTATATTTTTATAAAGTATTCTTTATAAGATAGAATTATTAAATATAAGGTATTTAAATTATATTTTTTTTATAAAAAAACTATTTATAGATTAACTTTTATTAGTATTTTAATTTATAATAAATATTATATACTTAGATTTTTATATATATATTTAGGTATAAATTAGATAATTGTAATATATTATTAAAAATATTCAAATGATTAAAGACATAACAAATAGAACATTATTAGTTGGAATACTTGGATTTGGAATAGTTTCATTAATAGTTACGATTTATTTAACATCAGGAAAAGCAACAAGAGAATATAAAAGTCATATAAATAAGTTTATATTAGATAACTTTAGACCAAATTTTAATCCAAATGACAGAGATATGTCTATGGTTAAAAATTTTTTCTATGAAGTCTACACTCCTTCTAGTGCGCTATCATGGTATCTTTTTGGGAAGTCAGAAAATAATAGCTTTGTATATGAATATATGGATGCTATTAATGAGTCAACAGACAGTGTATCTTTAAGAAAAACTATGAACTCAATTATAGAATTTGTAAAAGAAAAAAGGCTCAAAGAACAACAGGCAAACTTATCTTTAGAGCAAGCAAGATTAAAAAATGCAAATTTACGTGAAGATTTATTAACAAAGCACCAAAATCTAAGCGATAAAAGAGAGAAGAGGTTAGAAAGATTAGGAAATCAAAATATGAAAAAAATGAAAAGATTTTAATTAATTAAAAGTTTTCATAAAATTAAGTATTTATCATATATAGATAATATAAGTTTTTTTCTATCTTCAACATTAATACCCATTAATATTTCACATATTTCATTTGCTTTTTCTGCCTCACTAATTATAATTTTTTTAATTATTCTAGTGTTTGGATCTACAGCTGTATATTTTATTTGGTCTGGATTCATTTCTCCAAGACCTTTAAATCTTTGTATTGTTACTTCATTTTCTATCTGATTTATTAATTCATAAATAGAAGCAAATACTCCTTTATTATATTTTTTGTTAAAAAAGTTATTACAATTTATTATGCTTTTAATATTAAATTTATCTATTATTTCACTTAATAGATTGGATATATTTTCATTAAATATATTGTTATCTATAACATTTTTATTTAAATTCATAAAGTTTTCAATACATAAACTATTATTAGATGATAAGTAAATATCATAATATATACTATGTTGTTTTAACATATTAGATATATCAGATATTTTATTTATAACATCATTATAATTTGTAATATTTAATGATATACAACAGTCTATAAATAATACTATTATTTCTGAATTAAAATTATTACTTCTAATATATGAAATTACATAGTTAATAATTTCATCATAATGATTACTATAATCATTAAATTTATTTAAATATTTTTTATAAATTAAATTATATAAGTAATTACTTAATTCGTAATTATCTTTAATATAAATACTACTATCTTTTGTTTGAATTCTAAACAAAGGTGATATAACTATATGAAGTTTTTCTTGAAAAATAATATCTGGTATTATTCTGTAAAATAATGTTAATAAAAGGGATCTAATATGACTTCCATCAACATCGGCATCTACAAGTATAATAATTTTTCCATATCTCATTTTTTCAATCTCTATCTCCCCTAGTCTATTATATTTTCCTCCAATAGCTTGAATAATTACACGTATGATTTTAGAGTCAAGTAAACTTTTAATATTTGATTTTTCAATATTTAATATCTTACCACGTAAAGAAAGTACAGCTTGAGTTTTTCTATTAGCAACTGGCTTAATTGTTCCACCTGCACTTTCTCCTTCAGTAATAAATAATTCAGCATCATTTCTATTACTTGTACTACAATCAGTCAAATAACCATCACATATTAGATTATTCATATCATAATCTGTATTACTCTTTGTTGTTTTAATAATCATAGCTTGATATGCAATATCAATTATTTTATTTAAAACATTAGATTTATTTTTATGTAATACTTGTAAGTATTTATGAACACCATTTTCAACTTCCTTTTTAACATCTGTTGAAACTAATCTTGTCTTAGATTGTGAGTCAAACTTAGGTGTTTGTATTCTTATATGAACTGCAAGTCTAAATCCTTTACGTATATCACTCCATACAAGTTGATGTGTTTTATTAGATAAATCTGCAATATCTTTTTGTTCACATAAGAATTTTATAATTCCATTTTTAACACCAGATACATGAGAACCATGATCAACTTGTATAATACAATTAGTAAATGAATAAATTATTTCATCACTGCTATTATCCCAGTTGAAGTATACTTCATATTCAATATTATTTTCAGAGTTAATTATCTCTATATTATTTTTTATTAAAGGTGAGATAATTTTACAATTTATAAGGTCTACAAGTCCTTTTTCTGACTTTATAAGTTCATATTCACTATTATCATAGTAATGTATTTCTAGATCTTTATTTAATGCTACTAATTGTTTGCATCTATCATAAATATAACTTTTATTAAATCCATTATCAAATATACTTACATCTGGTGTTATTTCAATTGTTGTACCATAATTATAGTTTTCTGTATTATCATTTAATTCTGTTTTTTCTAAAACACCTTTAGTAAAGTACATTCTACAAACTTTATTATCTCTTACAATTTGTACATATAATTTTTCAGTTAAAGCATTTACTGCAACTAAACCTATACCATGTAAACCACCAGATTTTTTATATATGATGTCATTAAATTTTCCACCAGAATGATTCTTTAAAAAGACTATTTCGCATGATAATTTACCAGATTCATGTATATCTATAGGTATTCCTCTACCATTGTCACAAATTATGACTTTATTATCTATAAAGCGAATATCTATTTTATTACAGTAATTCATAAGCACTTCATCTACAGAATTATTAAGAACTTCAATAATAAGATGATTTGGATCTACAGTAGAACCTATATACATGCCTGGATATTTTCTAATAGCATCTATATCACTTAATATTTTAATGTCTTTACCTGTATAATTTTGCATGCTCATACTTTATAATTAATTTTATTGTCTATATTTTAACTCACGAAAAATGTATATAACATAATATTAGGAATACTTATATAAGAAAGTCGAGTGTTAATTTCTGACATATATAATAAACAATAATTATTAATATTTATTTTGCATAATTTAAGAAAAGCATAAATAGATTTTAATATATCTAAATATATAAAAAATATAATAGTGTTTACATTTTTAGATAAAAAATTATGATTTATACTAGTATTAATAATTCTTTGATTACTATCTAATAAAGTAATATTAGCATGATGAACATTTAATGAAATTTTACATTTATTTAGAAATATATTATCTTTTTTATTACTTAATATAAATTGATGCATATACTCAAAAAGCACTGTTAAAAATAATGTATTTTTTTTATAATTAGATGTATCAATAATATAATTAGAATATTTTGTATTAAATTTTATTGGCATATATATACTATATGTCTCTGTAGAAAGAATAAGATAGTTATATGAAATATAAACTTCAGGTTCATTATTATGTAATTTAATTAATAAATTTAGTGCGCTTGGTGTAGATATTGTACATTCAATAAATCTATTTGATTTTAAATATTCTAAAAACTCAGAATTTTTTAAATAAAAGAAATTTATTTTGTATATAAATCTATAACTTACATAAATTAAATTTATATCTCCTGAGTTAGAAAAATGTAGATATACTTTTTGTTGGTAAGTATTAGAATTTAAATTATTTAAAAAAAACTCTAAAATACTTTTTCTATATTCAGATATACTATTAGCTATTTTAAATATATTAAGTAAAAATATATTAGGTATTGTTATATTTTTTAGAAATTTAATATTAACTGATTTAGAATTAGGAATATATAAATTATCTGTATATTGTAAATAAAATTGATTTTCTTGTATTTTTTCTTTATATGAAGATCCTTTAATATTACATAATAATTCCATACTAGATATAATAGTATTATCTTTTTTTATTGTAATATTATATC
>JAOXYC010244789.1:0-10280 GCA_028565715.1 Phoronis pallida
AATCGAAATTATCCGCACAACTTTAGGAACAAGTTTTATTTATCACTTAAATCACTTAACTGTTCTGTTTAGCTTTTGAAGCCTATTACCTCAATTTGACCTAATTAATATGCTAATTATGTAAATTATTCAAATTCCCCAAAGTGAAATTTGAAAAAAATGTCCATTTCTATAATTGCTCTTCATAAGCAAGGTTTGCTGAAAAAATCAGCTTTCTACATTTTTTTTCCAGGTTAGACATGTAGCAATTTTTTATTTTCTTGCGCTACAGTACTGAATTGCCCCTATGAATCCTACATGAAGCAAATGTGATATTCAGGGCATTTGACTTCGCCTCGTGATAAGCAGTGATTTAACAAGAGATTAGATTATCTATCAAAATCAATGTTGGCTGGGTGATTTAATAAACAAGGATGATTTCACAGTGGAAATAATGTGAAAATAAACTAAATGATGAAAGGATGGAATTCACAAGTTTTAACTTTTTTTTTAGTTTTGGCATTTTAAAAAGTGCCAAAAACAAAATTGTTTAAAATGCCTTTGTGCTAATTGCACAAGTTAAAAGTACATAATATAATGAGAAATTGGTGGTTGAAGTCCATTCCCAGCAGATTTTTCTAAATCTTTTTCATTCATAATTGAAGGAAAACTTGTTGAAAAGTCAAAACTTTGGTAGTTGCCATAGGAACATGAAACATGGCATATACACCAATTTCATAATGTGTTACATGAAATGTGAGTATTTTTAGAATAACAAATCAAAGTGTATATCAAAATCACATATGACCTTTGACATATGTCTAAAAACAATATGTGAACCCCCTGAAGACTGATTACACTCTCCACACTATCTCAAATATCAAGTGCAAATACAGATAACAATATTGAGACTGTCCACAGTACAGGTCATAAACAATGATCTAATAACTGAAATGTGACCACTATGATATAACACAGACTAGACAGTATTTCAATAATTCAGTTTGATCGGATTATTATCTGACTCATTTTCTGATTACAATACTTGTTAGGTAATCAAACTTTTCATGTTACTTGTATATTTGAAATTGTTACCTGTATATATATTTGAAATTCACTTAAAGTAACACAATGGGTTTCTGGCGGTTCCAAGGTTTAGAAACACAATTTGGGAGTTCAATTGGGTCAGAAATGGCTTCACGAAGTTATAAACTTTGAGTTGAGACAAACATCTCGAAAATCCCTTGTATATTTGTGATTTAATGCCAACCATTGCAGATTGTTATTTGGCTGCAGCACGAATAACAATCGAGCCGTCTGAATGACAGGCATGAACTAGGGATCCGCGGTTTGGCAGTAAATCACTAAAACACGACTGATTTCTTATTACTTTGGCTCTACTCAAAGGTCATAACATCAAGAAGGCAATCCTGACCCACCAAAAAAACCAAAATGTGTTTTTAGACCTTAGAGAGCGAACATGGGTCTTTAAAATGTGGATGATTGAAACCACCTCTGAAACAGTATTCTTCAGGTTTCAAAGCATTTGCATATTTGTTTCACACTAAGCCACTTACCATGAAATTCTTTGGGTTATAAAATGGATGACGATTGTTTTCTAATACAGACAGTTGGTTCACAAGTTCCTCAACAAGAATCTGCAAGGCAAAGTATGGTTATATCAGTAATTTAGAACTGTCTTATTTCCACATGTTTCTGTATCAACTAACAATCCTGCTTTATTTCTTACAAATAAAAATTGTTGAATTTGTCAAGATTTTTAGCATTTGTGAGAAAATCCACCAATTTCTACTTAGACATCATTTGGGATGATATTTCCCCCCTTGCAAGTTTTCTGCAAGTAGCTACATTCTTATTGAATACTAAGCCTTGTGTAAGAAACACAATCCCAAATGATGATTGAAAGTAATATTCTAACTAGATATAAATCTGAATTCAAACAATAGCTAGTTTTTTCAGGAAGCCCTGAAATTTATGATGATAAGTCAACTTTCACTGTTGTGATATCAATATCGCTAAGTAAAATATCTGAAGAAAAACTAGCTGACTAAACATCCAAACATTTCTATATCAAATATATATAAAGCCCTCAACCAAACCTTAGACAACGACTTTTTCCCATAGATTTCTTTCAGTCTGCGTTCATGAAGCTGTACTTCTGGGATAGTTAACCCAAACGCAGACCGCAAATGTTCACACAGATTTTCTGGCTGTATCAGTGAAGATAACTCCTCATTATCGCTCGTCTCAGAGGGCACACCCTCGACAATAGTTCCCGGTATCGATGTCCTGTGTGCGGTGAATGTTTTAACTGTGGGACTGACAGGGGTCTTTGGTGGTCTTGGAGCGCATAATTGAGGGTACTGTGCACAGAGAAAAGCATGTCGGAAGACAATCACCTCCTGAAGAAAACAAATTTGATTTACCAACAACCCTTTCATAATAATTATCAAGTGCATGCCAAGTTATTTTAATAAAAATGGTGTTTTGAATCATCTATACTCAAAATCCAATTGTATACAAATTCTGTTATCATCCAAACTTTTTATCTAGCCATTGAATTTCTTAGAAACTGCATGAAATGGAGTCTGAAAAAATTATTCTGTCCATCGACAGACATAAAAGAAACAGAAAATTCATCAGTCTCAATTATACTGAGGAGATTATACTGAGGAAGAACCCTTTGCTAAGGATATAAACAGTTTGCTTCCAATGTCAATGTAGATTTTTTTTTTCGGACTCCATTTCATTTCTCATTATAATTTATTGTCGTCACAGCAGTGATTCATTGATTATAATCTATTTATTCAAAACTGCAATTTTTGCAATTACTTTTTATAAAATATTGCAAATGTTTTGCGGTAATTAGGAGGGTTTTCAGTCACGATGAACATGTTATCATAATCTAATTGTTATTTACCTGTTGCGTTAAATCAGCAGACCTTCTCCTCAACATTGGTCTGGTTGCCACTAAATTCTCTTCAGATGGCACATTTTCGTTAGGTTTGACTAATCGCATCATGTTACTAAATGTTGTACGATAGCCTGGGACGAGATTGAGACAGCACTTCCGATACCTGTCATTAACATAAAGTTTAGTCACTTGTGCCAAGTTGTTTTTTACATATAAAAATAAAAATTTTATTCTGTTTTATACATAGTGTAGATGTTTATCAATTTACAATCATCTCATGTTACCCTGAATTTACAACTCACAACAGGTAAAAGTTGTTTTTTTCAATGTGTAATTAGCTTTAAATTTCTAGACTTTTACAGTCTAGTTCTACTTTGTTTTATGAAATACTTACTCTAAGTTGCTGAAATAGCCATGAATGTTTCGAACAGCATTTCCATGTCTGTAAAAGAATGTTTTTAAGTTAATAACATGCTTTTCCTGTAGGCCTATCGCCTAAACAGGACTTTGCCATACCTTTAAGTTGTTGTTAATATTTTAAGTTCAAGTGTTTAAGGTCTGTGAATTTGGAAGTCCCACGTTTTAGCCCAAGGATAGAGAAACTCAGATTTGTCACAGCTGATACAGGAATAACTTCATATTTCATCAAGTTTGTAAATTATTGGCTCCTTCTTCTGTAGGAGTTAGCAGTTGGCTTCGAGTATCGATACTAACCTGAGAACTACAGAGCCCAGTGTTTCCTCTCCATCTGTCTGACCTCTCATGCTCTCTTCTATATTATGCAGATTCCATGCTACAGACTCCTGTTTGAGGACTGCATCTAAGCAGTCCTTCAAGCTCATCTGATCCCACATCCCCTGGTGAAGAGTGAAGTAGGGTTGGTGTTCAGAACTTGCCAGCATGGTGATTAAGTTGTGAGGTGGTTGCTACATCATTACACTGTAGGACAAGACCTAAAAAATGTTATTTATTATTAATATAAAAAATTAACACCCCAGGTAAACACCACCTGCATAACTCTGTAGTGTAAAACTAAAGGAATTTGACCCTACACTAAGTTTGCTCTATAGAACGCTGCATTCCCATGATTTGCCTGTTTTTTTTATTTTCAAAAAGACCAAGTATTCATTGTGTTGTGGTGTTGGTCTGTATTACTAAGCAAATGTATCTAACTGTGACAGACAGTAGGAGAAATGACAGAGAATGGGATAATCAAAGTCAAAGATATTGTTTTGTAACTTTTGATTCTAACTTTTGTACGATTATGACCGATTACGTAAACATGATCATTGTAAAAATCGTGGTCATAGAAGCCTGTTTTTCTACAGTAAAATAGTCCAGATATTATTTCACATTTCTTCTTAAAATCGACTAAACTATCTTGAAATAGAACTGAGAATACTACCTATTTCTACATCAGATCACACATGAGTTTGCTTCCTCAACCCGACCACCGGTCTCCATTTTGCTCGTCACATGACTCGTCTTGTCAAAAATAACTTTGGTAAAACCATCAAAATCCATCTCAGCACGAACACATTCTGCTAATTATAGAATAGTTTGTTGGAAAGAAATACGAATGAAAGAAAACGTGCACTATAACGTCTTAACAATGCAAACCTACGAGATTGATACAAATAAAACTCAAAAGCCCTTTGAGTTTGCTGTCTGAGCAAAAACTTCGGCGGTACAAAAACTAGGTCAAGTTGGGGTCAAATAGGGGGACATTTGACACCAAGTTTTATGGTGAAATTTCTGCATTTGAAACTCAAATTATGTTGATTTCTCAAAGTTGGGGCATTAAGCATGTTCATTTCTCAACGAAAAACACATTTGAGTGTTTCAAATCTGCTTAAATAAAATTTTCAAATCGAAATGTTTCTGAAAATACTTCATTGTAAGTTGTATCAGGGGAGACAATTTAGAGAAGTGTTCAGAAGCTGCAGTTTTTACTGTTTTAGACAACGTTAACCTCTCAAGTCTTAAAACTAGTATGCCCTCTTGTACTGTCGATAGTTCTCTACAATTCTGCCTATCCAGTTTATAGACAAAATAAAGTTTAGCTTAGTTTTGGGGGATTTTTATTCCTCAAATTTCTTGCCATCAAGTTTTCAAAACGAGACAGTCTTGTCACGTGATGAAAATATCATGGCGTATTTCAGAAGATTCAATCCGAGCACTGAAGTTTTTGCATTAATTTCACCAATAAGATTTCCTTTCCTTTGTTGCATTTAAGTACCAAAATGTACCATAAGATACACAGCACTTAGTGAGTATATTTTTAACTGTATGTACTTTTCGTAACTACGTGTATGAAACTGTTGTAGTATCTGTGGATATTCTATGGTCAGATGTATTCGTCAACTCAATTAGTTAGGGTTATTTATCGAGGTGAGTTAGCCAAGCTTTCCATAGTCGCCAACGTCGTCGCCGTCTACTTCCGGTCTGCCTAGAATATCAGAACGAGTCTGGGTCTTGAGGCGCAGCGGACCTGTGAAGTGGACGTGTTTTGACAGCTCTCCCGTTCTGCGTTCTCAGGTACCTATATCTTTAGTATCAGTCAAAGAACCTTGTTTCCTGACTCGGCAGTGATTACTTCACTGTCAAAGGTAATTTGTAAATGAGCAATAACATTGTCTGGCACGCGGAAGACGAAGCAGGGCCAGTTCCCAGGGTCTCTGAAATGATTATTGATGATTTTCCATTCATCAGCTGTGCGGCGATCGTTTGGATATTGAACAAACTTGGGAGTTTTAAATCCATTAACATTGATCAGTGAAATGTTTTATTATTCTTGATATAAAGAAGATCTGTTTATTTTTGTTTATAATTTGTTTAGATTTGGTTTGACAGTTGCAGACAGCTCAGCTAAGATTAATATACTCCAAAGATCAGGAGTAAATGGTCGAATATGGCAGTCCCTCGTTTATTCATTCAGTCAATATGTTTTCATTGACTGAATATTAGGAAGTAAACGAGGGATCGCTATATACAATGCGTACCAAGGAAATCCAGTCACTATAAGAGCCAGGGAAACGCCTCGCCTGCATCTCTCGTCTTGTTTAATTATCTTAAAAACAATACTCTTGCACTGTCAAGCATGAAGTTGCGACAGTTACGTCAAAAGTTTGCAACATGACTTATATTATTAATGCAATACGTATAAATATATGGTTTTATTTTTAGTCCCAAACAGTTCAACAGCTCATAAGCTGTGCACCATTTTTCTGCCATCTTCTGACAGTCACTGACTGCATACATGACAGTACACCAAACAAGACAAGGGTTGCACACCCATTTCTTGTAGTCTACTTGCAGGGCTGTATTGGAAACTCCTTGTAGTTTAAACCTCGACTGTCTGTGCATAGGGGTATGGGCATGTTTTAATGTGATTTCTATTTCAAAAGTATAAGTATTTTCCTGTATGATATTTGATTTTGATTTTGATGTAACATTTTTTACTTTTATTTTTCAGTTAAAATGGCAGACTTCAACCCACTTGACTTGTTGGCTGCAGCTGCTGAGTTACAACAACCGGAGACTGAACTGGCAAACAGTACTGTAACAAAACCTACAACCAATACAAGCAATCCCAATGAAACCAATTTTCGTCATGATGCAAGTGATAGTAGAGAAAACCAAACAAACACTGCAAAGATTGTTTCCGCTAGTGGAAATGGGAGTTTTGGGACGACAGACAATTCTATTCTCAAAGATGCAGTTTCATCCTCGGCGGTGGCATCTGTTGATAAAACAACTACTTCTAATTCTGCAAATATCAATTCTACAAATTCTGACCCTGTCTCTAAAGATGATTATTCTGCATTGACCAAGAAATCTCCTGTATTACTGAACAGTAGTGCAAAGTCTGATAAAGGGGTCTCAAAGGTGTACCTCAATCCCACAACTGGACAGAGATTCCATGTTTTAAATGTGCAGAAAACGACACAAGCTAACATACAAACTGTGGTATCATCAACACATGTACATCAGCAAGGTGCTGGATCAAAATCAATCTCTGCAAATGCTTCGGTTATGAAATCTGTTCTCCCCCAAGTTGGTCAGATCATCTCAACTACAAACACTAAAGGACAGAATGTTCTAACTATTGTGAATTCTAAAACCCAGAATGATATACCGACTGCTTCAAGTGCTATCACCGGTGCATTAACTAAAGCACAAATTATAAGTAGGCCTAATAATGCACAGATTGTAAGTAATAGTTTAGTTGACAAAAACACTGCTAATACAAACTCCTCAAAGCCACCTTACATGATGATTAGACTTCCAGCTGGTTTATCCCCAGATGTTCGTGCGGCTACACTCAAATCACTCATTCCATCTGCGCTACTGGCTAAAGGGTTTAAAGTGACGACCGTTCCTCTAAATACTGTGTCGACAAGTTCATTGAATAATATCAAGACTGTTGGACCAGTGACATCAACACCACCTGTTGTCCTCAACAAAACATCGCTGACAAAACTGTGTTCAGTTGCCCCAACGAGCAGCATATCAGCTTACAATACCAATAACAATGCTACAATGAACTCACTGCCTAGTGTTGTTGCTAGTGAGCCAAATAAGACTGTTATTTCCGCTAGCAATGTGTTGCCCAATGTCAGTAAGCCTGTGCTATCAATGCAATCTCCTACATCGAAGTTTGTGCAGATAATCCCTTCAGCTGCAGCAATAGGCAAAGTTTGTGAATCAGGGCCAAACAAGACCTTGTTACCACAGCCTATTCCTGTTGAGTCTACATGTGTAAAACATTCTGTACAGAACAATGTTGTTATCAGTAAAACTGAACCTGTTAGTTCGTCACAGGTTAAATTGGATAACAATCAGAATGCTGTTAAATCTCTCATCATTTCAACAAACTCCGTCAACAGCAAATTACCCTCTTCCCAATTAAACCACAGTGCTGGGTTTGATAATAAGGAATCAACAGTATTGCAAGCACCTGGTGAAAGCCCCAGTGTGACTAGTAAGGCATTGCACACAGCTGTCTTAGACAGTGTCATGGTAACCAAAATTACTGAGGATATCAAGAAAAGTGATTTTTCAGAGGATATAACGAAAACTGTTATTCCCAATGAGGAAGAGGATACAAAAGTGTTGCCATCGACTTCAAAGGCTGAAATCAAATTCGATTCTATTGCATCACTTTTCCAAAAAGAAAACATTAAGTTGGACACTGAGACTATTAAACCAACAGTTGGCATCAGCCCTAAATCTGCGTTACCAGTTGCAAATGGAACAAACACAAAGTTTGTCCACGAGACGATTAAATCAGCAGTTAGTGTCAGCCCAACGTCTGTGATACAAGTTTCCAATGGAACTAACTTACACCTCGGTGTGAGCAATAGTGGCATACAGAGAATGGCTGAACAACTCCCAGGTAAATGTATTGGATTAAAACGTGTGTCTGTTATTCCGAGAACGCATTTAATTGATACAATTTGCATATACATATTGTCATTTTGCTCATGTGGCGGCTCAAAACTATCTTTATTATTACCTATTAGCTATTCAAAACAATCAAGGAATTTATGGATTTAATGCGAAAAAAGACTTTGCGTCTTTAAATAAAATTTTGTGATTTTTTGCACGATAACCATGACATGTTGACTTGATTCATATACATTGAATATTTTAGAACCTGTTGCTATGACACCCACCAAGTCTACTCATCTTCCTCAGACTGTTCAGACCTCACCTGCTAGCAAAGGTAAGAGTTTATTGATTTTTATTGTTTTGTACATTCAGCCTACTTTCCATTAATTTCTCTTTGTCGCGCTCTTATGTGATTGATACTTGGGGTTGCCTTTATTCAGGATATTCCTTTGATCTTTGAATGTTGAAACTGATACTATTCTAAAAAAAATGATTATGAATTATTGTCCCAAATCTTCTTGTTTGAGAACTGTATACATGCTTCAATTTCAAATGAAAAATATTGAGATTTGCAAGGAATTAAAATATCAATGCTTTGTTGATGTTTTGAATTGTCACAAATTTGTATAAAATATCCATTGAAATCTTGATGCGGAAATTATTTTAAAAGGCCCAGATTTTGTTCACAGTTCATTTGTTTTATTTTTATCTCGTATTGTAAGAATCATGGACTAGGAGAGGATTGTGATAAAGTGATGGAACTGTGAAAAAGCTTCATTTCTGGATCATTGAGGCAATTCTGCCAAAATAATGTTAAGTATTTGAACATTTTATAGTATAGACAGAAACATTCGGAGCGGATCTGTTCCGAATTTTTCTGTCTTTTCAATATTTATCACTTTTGGCCATACATTTATTTGTATTAACATTTTATAGGTATGACTGCAGTTGTTACCGGGTTTGGTTTCCCATCACGACTCTTGGTGAAGACAGACAGTGACAATCCAGTATTTCAATCCCATTCACTCACCTCGGTACCACTATCACGTCTGAAACACGATCCTCATTCCACTACAGGTACATGTTCAAAGGATTTAAAACTAAATAATTTAAACGAATACATCGCTACTTACGAATATGTAAAATTATCAATTATTGAAATATACAACGTTTTCATCCGTTTCGTTTACACAGTTTGACCAATTTTTGTTGCCAATTGGTGTTACTTTCTTCATTATTTATCGAAAACACAAAGTTAATACGATACATTTGATCTCAGTTATCTTGCCGCCCTATGATAAGATATTTCATCAAGTAACATAGGCCGCCTAATATAGATATTTCCAGAAGAAGTGAAGGTAGTTATTCGTTCAGATGAATGTAAGGATGCAATTTGTAACAAAAATTCCAACGCAATTTACCTCATTCAATAGTTGATAAATTCCCATCCGGAAGTAGCGATAATCCCTTTATTCAGATAGCAGAATGTATTCAGTTGTGTTATTAGCATCCATCATCTTTGTTATATGTAGCTCTAAAAATATGCCAGTAGATACAAAACAGGCCAAATGTCAAGCTTTACATAGCATGTTGCGTTACTGTGCATAAATGTGGCTTATGGGCCTTCAAACACTGCTCATGGTCACAAATACAGGGTGACGGTCGCTTAAACACAAAATCACTTGATATATACAGCTTACTGGCCATCCAACACGGTGCACTGTAAGCCATGTTTTGAGGCCTGTAAGTCTGGTTTTGAGTATGTTAGTGTGCCTGTAAGCCGTTTTTATGTGACCATTGCTGTGTATTTGCGACTGTTAACCGTGTAATATGTAAGGCTTGAAAAGTGAATTGTAGCATACCTCAGTACAATTGCTAACTTGTCTTAATACTCATTTTGCAGGTGTGAAAAATCAAACCATTGTGAATCCATTGTTCAGCTATCCAAACTACAGAATTCAACAGAAGCAGC
>JAOXYC010245011.1:0-10280 GCA_028565715.1 Phoronis pallida
TGACAAAACTTGTCTTCATGCAGTTGTATTAATCAGTATCAATGGTAAGTGCAACGGAATTTGAATTTTTTAACCAAGAATTCATACAACCAAGTATATGTTTGTAGTAACAATTATAATGAATTGACTTTTTTAAAAAATGTAGGTCGATCATATGCAGTCAAAGTTAAAACAATGGTCAAACGCGTACCTGAGACTGTACTCTGCCGCGAAGATTCTTGTACTCTGAAGAGTTTGCATTCTTCAAGGACTCGTTCCATGTTAAGCTTGTTACCCTCATAGAACTTGAAATAACTGTCGCTGGCTGCTGCGTCTGAGGTTGTGTTGTAGGTCCCTCAGTTGGAGGTTGTGTTGTAGGTTCCTCAGTTGGAGGTTGTGTTGTAGGTTCCTCTGTTGGAGGTTGTGTTGTAGGTCCCTCAGTTGGAGGTTGTGTTGTAGGTTCCTCTGTTGGAGGTTGTGTTGTAGGTCCCTCGGTTGGAGGTTGTGTTGTAGGTTCCTCTGTTGGAGGTTGCGTTGTAGGTCCCTCAGTTGGAGGTTGTGTTGTTGGTCCCTCAGTTGGAGGTTGTGTTGTAGGTTCCTCAGTTGGAGGTTGTGTTGTAGGTTCCTCTGTTGGAGCCTGTGTTGTAGGAGCCTCTGTTTGAGCCTGTGTTGTAGGAGCCTGTGTTGTAGGAGCCTGTGTTGTAGGAGCCTGTGTTGTAGGAGCCTCTGTTGGAGCCTGTGTTGTAGTAGCCTCTGTTGCAGCCTGTGTTGTAGGAGCCTCTGTTGGAGCTTGTGTTGTAGGAGCCTCAGTTGGAGGCTGTGTTGTAGGTCCCTCTGTTGCAGCCTGTGTTGTAGGTGTCTCAGTTGGAGGCTGTGTTGTAGGAGCCTCTGTTGCAGCCTGTGTTGTAGGAGCCTCTGTTGCAGACTCTGTTGTAGGAGCCTGTGTTGTAGGAGCCTCTGTTGGAGGCTGTGTTGTATGAGCCTCTGTTGTAGGAACCTCTGTTGTAGGAACCTCTGTTGGAGGCTGCGTTGTAGGTGCCTCAGTTGGAGGCTGTGTTGTAGGTGCCTCTGTTGTAGGAACCTCTGTTGGAGGCTGCGTTGTAGGTGCCTCAGTTGGAGGCTGTGTTGTAGGTGCCTCTGTTGCAGCCTGTGTTGTAGGTGCCTTAGTTAGAGGCTGCGTTGTAGGTGTCTCAGTTGGAGGCTGTGTTGTAGGTGTCTCAGTTGGAGGCTGTTTTGTAGGTGCCTCTGTTGTAGCCTGTGTTGTTGGTGCCTCAGTTGGAGGTTGTGTTGTTGGTGCCTCAGTTGGAGGTTGTGTTGTAGGTGCCTCAGTTGGAGGCTGTGTTGTAGGTGTCTCAGTTGGAGGTTGTGTTGTAGGTGCCTCTGTTGGAGGTTGTGTTGTAGGTGCCTCAATTGGAGGCTGTGTCGTAGGTGTCTCAGTTGGAGGCTGTGTTGTAGGTGCCTCTGTTGCAACCTGTGTTGTAGGTGTCTCAGTTGGAGGCTGTGTTGTAGGTGCCTCTGTTGGAGCCTGTGTTGTTGGAGCCTCTGTTGGATGTTGTGTTGTTGGTGCCTCAGTTGGAGGCCGTGTTGTAGGTGCCTCAGTTGGTGGCTGTGTTGTAGGTGACTCTGTTGCAGCCTGTGTTGTTGGTGCCTCTGTTGGAGGTTGTGTTGTAGGAGCCTCTGTTGGAGGTTGTGTTGTTGGTGCCTCAGTTGGAGGCTGTGTTGTAGGTGCCTCAGTTGGTGGCTGTATTGTAGGTGCCTCTGTTGGAGCCTGTGTTGTAGGTGCCTCTGTTGCAGCCTGTGTTGTAGGTGCCTCTGTTGGAGGTTGTGTTGTTGGTGCCTCAGTTGCAAGCTGTGTTGTAGGTGCCTCTGTTGGAGCCTGTGTTGTAGGTTCCTCAGTTGGAGGTTGTGTTGTACGTGACTCTGTTGGATGCTGTGTTGTAGGTGCCTCTGTTGCAGCCTGTGTTGTAGGAGCCTCTGTTAGAGGTTGTGTTGTATGTGCCTCAGTTGGAGGTTGTGTTGTAATAGCCTCTGTTGGACGTTGTGTTGTAGGTGCCTCTGTTGGAGGCTGTGTTGTAGGTGCCTCTGTTGGAGTCTGTGTTGTAGGTTCCTCTGTTGGAGTCTGTGTTGTTGGTCCCTCTGTTGGAGGTTGTGTTGTAGGTGCCTCTGTTGCAGCCTGTGTTGTAGGTGCCTCTGTTGGAGGTTGTGTTTTAGGTGCCTCTGTTGCAGCCTGTGTTGTAGGTCCCTCTGTTGGAGGTTGTGTTTTAGGTGCCTCTGTTGCAGCCTGTGTTGTAGGTGCCTCTGTTGGACCTTGTGTTGTAGGTGCCTCTGTTGGAGGTTGTGTTGTAGGTGCCTCTGTTGGGGGTTGTGTTGTAGGTGCATCTGTTGGAGGTTGTGTTGTAGGAGCCTCTGTTGGAGCCTGTGTTGTAGGTGCCTCTATTGGAGGTTGTGTTGTAGGAGCCTCTATTGGAGGTTGTGTTGTAGGTGCCTC
This sequence comes from Phoronis pallida, assembly GCA_028565715.1. Lineage (NCBI taxonomy): Eukaryota > Metazoa > Phoronida > Phoronidae > Phoronis > Phoronis pallida. The sequence goes on from JAOXYC010245011.1 coordinate 2,468, forward strand.
TGTTTGACCTTGTGTTGTAGGTGCCTCTGTTGGAGCCTGTGTTGTAGCTTCCTCTGTTGGAGGTTGTGTTGTAGGTGCCTCTGTTGGAGCCTGTGTTGTAGGAGCCTCTGTTGCAGCCTGTGTTGTAGGAGCCTGTGTTGTAGGAGCCTCTGTTGGAGCCTGTGTTGTAGGTGCCTCTGTTGGAGCCTGTGTTGTAGGAGCCTCTGTTGGAGCCTGTGTTGTAGGTGTCTCAGTTGGAGGCTGTGTTGTAGGTGCCTCTGTTGGAGGTTGTGTTGTAGGAGCCTCTGTTGGAGGTTGTGTTGTAGGTGCCTCTGTTGGAGCCTCTGTTGTAGGTGCATTGGTTGCAGCCTGTGTTGTAGGTGCCTCTGTTGCAGCCTGTGTTGTAGGTGCCTCAGTTGGAGGTTGCGTTGTTGGTGCCTCTGTTGGAGCCTGTGTTGTAGGTGCATCGGTTGCAGCCTGTGTTGTAGGTGCCTCAGTTGGAGGTTGCGTTGTAGGTGCCTCAGTTGGAGGTTGCGTTGTAGGTGCCTCTGTTGGAGCCTGTGTTGTAGGTGCCTCTGTTGGAGCCTGTGTTGTAGGTTCCTCAGTTAGAGGCTGTGTTGTAGGTGCTTCTGTTGGAGATTGTGTTGTAGGTGCCTCTGTTGGAGCCTGTGTTGTAGGTGCCTCTGTTGGAGCCTCTGTTTTAGGAGCCTCAGTTGGAGGCTGTGTTGTAGGTCCCTCTGTTGGAGCCTGTGTTGTAGGTGCCTCAGTTGGGGGTTGCGTTGTAGGTGCCTCTGTATGAGCCTGTGTTGTAGGTGCCTCTGTTGGAGCCAGTGTTGTAGGTGCTTCAGTTGGAGGTTGTGTTGTAGGTTCCTCTGTTGGAGCCTGTGTTGTAGGAGCCTCAGTTGGAGGTTGTGTTGTAGGAGCCTCTGTTGGAGGTTGTGTTGTAAGTGCCTCAGTTGGAGGTTGCGTTGTTGGTGCCTCTGTTTGAGCCTGTGTTGTAGGTGCCTTGGTTGCAGCCTGTGTTGTAGGTGCCTTGGTTGCAGCCTGTGTTGTAGGTGCCTTGGTTGCAGCCTGTGTTGTAGGTGTCTCAGTTGGTGGTTGTGTTGTAGGTCCCTTAGTTAGAGGTTGTGTTGTTGGTGCCTCCGTTGGAGGTTGTGTTGTAAGTGCCTCTGTTGGAGGTTGTGTTGTAGGTGCCTCTGTTTGAGCCTGTGTTGTAGGAGCCTTAGTTGCAGCCTGTGTTGTAGGTGCCTCAGTTGGAGGCTGCGTTGTAGGTGTCTCAATTGGAGGCTGTGTTGTAGGTGCCTCTGTTTGAGCCTGTGTTGTAGGAGCCTTAGTTGCAGCCTGTGTTGTAGGTGCCTCAGTTGGAGGCTGCGTTGTAGGTGTCTCAATTGGAGGCTGTGTTGTAGGTGCTTCTGTTGCAACCTTTGTTGTAGGTGCCTCTGTTGGAGCCTGTGTTGTAGGAGCCTCAGTTGGAGGTTGTGTTGTAGGTTCCTCTGTTGGAGCCTGTGTTGTAGGAGCTTCAGTTGGAGGTTGTGTTGTAGGTTCCTCTGTTGGAGCCTGTGTTGTAGGAGCCTCAGTTGGAGCCTGTGTTGTAGCTGCCTCACTTATAGCTATGGTTGTTTGAAGCTTCGTAGTAGCGGCATCTGTCGGGAGTTTCGTCGTTTGTAGTATAGTTGATGTCCCCTCATTGATCTGTGTTGTGACGCCATTTGTAAGTCGAAGTGTTGTTGTCACATTCTGTTGAGTACTTGGTGTCGTCGTTAGGTTTTGGCCGTCTGAGATCGTCTGATTTACTGAAATAGTAAAAAGAATACATGTTATATTTGATGGCACTTTTTGCTGTGAATACGATAGAGTGTGATTTACTGAAATAGTAAAAAGAATACATGTTATATTTGATGGCACTTTTTGCTGTGAATACGATAGAGTGATCCAAATATTGAATCCAATCGCATATAACTCAGTGCGCTGCCCTTTCGTTGCTGTGCAGTGATGGGTACAGTACAGTTCATTGTACCAAAGAACTTCCACTTCCTTAATTTAACGATTATGTCTGAAGCTATTCGTAGCTGAATTGAATATAAAACTGCACGTGGAATGAAGATGTTTTGATTGTTTTACCCTTCGTAAACGGTTTGTTCAATGTCATTGGGAAAAAAATAACTCTAACAATGACAATGTCCGTAATAATTGTGGATTTGACACTTTGAATAATTTCATTATCCAGTATGCACAATAGCAATATTTCCTATTGAAAAGAGTTTAGAGTTGATATTGGATATCAGCGTTGCAAACTATCATTATTCGTTGCGGTTGGTTATTCATCTTTTTGAGTTATTGTCCTTTTATAAACGACCCAGGTATCATTTACGCTAACCGTATGTCGCGGTTGAAATTCATTTTGTTTAGGGAGGTACCATTGTTCGGGTCTGGTAAAACACGCATCGACCTCTTTCTCATACTAAAAGGACAAGGACTGGAGATAATATAGCCTCATAAAATCTCATAGTATTCTTACAATAAACATCAGTTTAATAATATCTAAATATCTACATTGTATATTTCTGTTTCAAGTTATGCCGTGGGAAGAATGCCATTAAAATTGTTTACAGATCGGGACCTGTCTCGAAAAATTAAAATTTGAAAATACGATACGTGTTTTTTGTGCAAAGATTTTACCCGAGTGTATTTAAACATTCAGTATACGGAATTGCGATACTATTCAATCTGGGTCGAATATCGGTCATATACTTTGATGTCAGTTAAGTTTTTCACTGCGATCCGTTTATAGTTATGCGTTAATTTACACAACATTACGCCTAAACGGTTAGTTTGGCATTTTGTTGAAATGTCACTGTTGTTTTGAAGGGTATCCGTGTTCACGAAAATCGGTACAACACTTGGAAATTCATACCCATTATAATTTTAGTATTGTGAAAGTATGCAAGAAAATAATATATAAAAAGTTATTTCGAGGTATCTAGGTCCTCTTCAGTTTAATTCATTCTTTGCCAATGAAAGAAAAACGTATGTAGGCCTACTAACAGGACTGTTATGAGCAGCAATTACAAGGGTCTCCGAGAACGATGTACAGGGTTAGAGAACTTTCAGCTTCACCAACACTCCATCCTACCTTCGATTACCCTCGCAAACCACTACATTAACCTTTCTCAATGCATGAACCATACATGGGCATGCAACAACTACATTGATGCGGTAAGAAAAGTTAATCTAGTGGATTTTGAGGATAATCGGGGATGAGAAGGGGCTAAGATGTTGATGAAATTGAAAAGTTTCCTTTCAAATTTTCCGTCATTTTTGTGCTGCGAAGTTTGATCTTACGACCTTATTGTTAGGCTTACTATGCCACTTCAGTAAGGGCTAGCATGATATTTTGATCCAGTCAAGCGTTTTGAATGACCGATTAATAGCGAACGATACATCATACATGGACTGGTGTAGGCCTAATTTGTTCCGGGTCTTTTTATATTGTTCGTTCTTTTATAAATTTTGTCTATTCTTTATTTCCAAAAATCATCTGACACCTTTGCGTCATTTGACGATTTACAATAAGCGGAATGAATAACAACCTTGACGTTCAAGAGAATAAGGAAGTTGTGAATTTAGACAACTAATATTTACTTTTCGACAATAATTTGCGAAAATGTGAACATCAAATATGTGATTGGGCACGGAATATAAAACTTCCCTTATTAGGATTAGAATTGTTCTATTTGAGGAAGTTCTACACACGTATACATTACAACTGCATAAAATTATGCAATATGCCCGGGGTTATGACACTGGTTTATCGCATGACTTTTTAGGTAAAATTTAAATTTTGCACAAGGTCAGAAATGATGGAACACATTGTTCATACTCTCCCGATGACATAATAAAAAAATAAGTTCCTTAACTGGGTGAGATCACACAGTTAAGGAACTTTTTATTATTAAGGTCAGAAATGTTTTCTAAAGACAAATTTGGTGGAAAAAGGCGGAGTTCCCCTTTAAATGGCACATATACCCTACGACCCATATTGACCCCTTTGGCCCTGATTCATTAAACAACCTGCTCTAGGCCTATACTGAATCATATTTCTATTCTTGATGATAAATTATTCTGTTAATCTATTCTTCATAACCTAGTTCATCGAGTTACGAATGGCTTTAATCCAAACACTCGATCACAATATCCCATTGTCGTGAGGAATGCAGCAAAATGTACTTAACGTTGTATGCCCTTAACCCAATAAAGGTGGTTTTGTATTGTAATTTGCATTGACTGGAGTTATGATAATTAAGCTTGGCTGATTAGGTGCGTTTCAAACTATAACTTTCTGCACCAGTTACAAACAAAGGCTATAATTTAGACAATGACATTTTTGTCATTCATAAAAATCACTTATAAAATCTCCCATGCAGTCACCGATACACCTCTCTCGTAAACGCGGGAAATGAATACCCTGCGGTACCCGGGTAGGAAAGCGAAAGGGTATATTTACCGAAAACTTCATTAACTGTGACCTATCCCGAAAACTTATGTTTTTAAGAAGGCATGTTTATTTCAAACGCCTGCACATATTTTGGTGACTACATTTTCCTTTCTCTATTTGGTGATATTTGAAGCTGGGACACACAAAAGATCGTATATCCGAGTGTTTAACTATTGAGTTTACGATGGAAAGGTGTGTTTAAGTGCTCTCGACAAAAAACGTGTGCTAAAGGTGGGTCAAATTATTTGAATTTTTGATAAATGAATCTGGGTCAAATCACCAAAAGTACATTTAGAAGAGATGAAAACAATTGATAACGAGGAAATGGATTCATTTTCAAGATGTCAGCCACCCCTACCCCTCCCAATAGTAAATATTTGTGGTAATCCTAAACCAAGGGGACATTTTCAAACCAACATCATTCATGCACTATTCCCGATCACATGGGCGCATTTTGTTGACTTGACAACGTTTTCCAATGTTAGGGGAGTCATAGATAACAGTATCCCATCACGCCCGGGCCCAGTTTGAGCGGCCCTATCCAAACCTACCCAGAATTCTCAGAGACTCGTGATAATTTGTCATCTCTTGGAACAATATTTGTCAGGACAGATAGCTGTGAGAATTAGGGTGAAACATGAAAGCAATTGTGTACTCAACAAATAAAGAATTTTATCACCAACATTAGTACTCTCGTGGCTCGGATAACAGAGATATTTCGTGATAATCGCCAGTGAAATTAACCAAAATTAGGTTTATGTCAGATAAAAACAGCACTTGAAGCCTAATAGACCATAGGTTCTCGAGAGTAGGAACATTTTCTCCCAATACCCTAGGATGGACCAACAATAGTCCTAGTTCACTAACGATTTACCAAAGTTAATAAATTTAAAAGAGAAAACATGTTTGAATCGATATACACTAAATTGATTTTTTTTAAAACGTAGAGCTGACAGTAGGCTAATAAACGAAATATTTTTTGTCATAACGCATCGGAAACGATATGTAACGTTACAGTATGAGTATGATAAAATGAGTCTTGCCTTCACAAACATCAAAATTCAAGAATTTATGATTAACGAAAGTGTAGTAGTGAGACTTAAACCCCACGACCCAACCCATGCCCGGGGTACCATCGCATTCAGTTACGGTATAGCAGGGTTTACTACCTTTATCACACACGTGGTTAACAACTTAACATTTGGGAAGGATTGGCAACATGATAAGAACTTCTAAGAAAAAATATTATTTTTTGCATCTTGCATAAAAACCACCTACATGACTGATAAATTTTATTACATAACTACTGATTTAGTAAAACTTAAATTTAATAATATCAAAGCGTTATTACATTGTCTCAATCGAGTTCTCAAAACTCAACATTTTTCGCCAATTGGCGAGTTATGTGATAAAATGAATCTCAACTTCGTGGGAAGTATTGAACCTTTTATTGGGGATTCGATTTTAAAAATCATAGAACTCGCCAAAGGCTCGTTCTATGATTTTTCAAATCTCACCCTTCTAAAAACTACACATTACAATCGTTTCGATTTTTTGAGCGTATTCAAAATTCACTATAATCTTGTCGACCTGTATTCTACCAGATTTTTCAAATCTCACCCTTCTAAAAACTACACATTACAATCGTTTCGATTTTTTGAGTGTATTCAAAATTCACTATAATCTTGTCGACCTGTATTCTACCAGAATTTGAAAACGTGAGACAGCAACTGAAATGTAAGTAAAACCGACTGCTTTAACGTCACCAGTACTATAACCCGTCATCGGGAAAGAAACAGTCAGTGCGTTATGATATTACATATCATGATAAAAAGTGTTTTCCGTTGCAATTTTTTATATTGAGGACATCGTTCGATGATGTTCTTATGATAAGTCACCATAGTTACGGATAGTATATCACTGACATGTCAAATCTTGCTCCAAGCTTTTGTTAAACCATCGAGTCGACATTAATCATTCGGTCGCCTTTTGTGTGTATGCTGTTAACCGTGAATAAAAAATAACCCTAGAATAGTAAAACTCGATAAAATAACTATAAAATCATCGAGCGTAGTTAAAGGGCAATCTAACAACATTGAAAAGTATTTTTTTATATTTTAAATTGCATTAATTTCGGGTCAATTTAACGTGTTGTGTCTGACTCAGCGAGATGAACAAATTTATATGACAAAGTGATGCAAATAAAGTAACAAATTTGTTCACATTGAAAGAATATTGGACAGTGTATCAAAGTTGAAATGATGTCAAGCAGAACCCACAACATATAGGGTCATTTTTAAGACCGCTCCTCATTATCCGCCTATCCAGTTCACTTTGGTACAGGTCAAAGATTTGAACCATTGAAAAGGGTCACCAAGGACACACGGAGATATATCATGTGTCCGATTTTTCAAATATTTTGATGGAATGAAATGTCTTTTTTTAAATTGATAGTTTCAACATAATAGACTCCTAAAACGAAGCTGCCTAGATCCAACGATGCCTTGAAATTAGGCCTACTATTCATGTATTTTTTTAAGTGGCAAATACAATATTTAGTTGAAACCAAGTTATATTTTCATGCAACCCAACCCCTGCGGCCCGACCCCCCGAGGACCGCCATTGCAACTTTTCAGTGTGCGAAAAGGCCCATACTACACCACTGTACCCACATTGTGTGTATGTCAACTTGTGTATGCACTTTTCAGAGTCTACAGACAGAAACCTGAGGCAATTCTCAAGTATAATAAAAAGATCAACAATTCAGAAAGTCTTATCGTGTCGATAACCATGTAGAATGTAGCACTTGTGAGAGAAGCCATTCATCTAGAGAGGCGATTACATCTTTAAGTGCATATCTGCGATAGACGACCCCGTGTCCAGAGGCACAAGGACATACTCGAGCAGGACAACGTCCAGTTGACTAGATCAATTATATAACCTATTATGTGGAAATAGGGCAACAAGGCATTTAGTTCATACACAATTTGTTTAAAAGAAATTGCATATCAGATAGTTATAATAGAATATGGAGAGAAATATTTTTTACAGAAAAGCTTTCATACGAAGGAGGTTTGCTAAGTGGGATTTCTGAATACATGTGCTGACATTTCAATGCAGCTTTTAGAGAATCATTATATCCGGAGTCCGATTAGTTACTTATGAAGTGATAAGTACATGGACGAGAATGTCTCTTTCTTTGAGTCTTTCAATGATGTTTCTCATAAAAATCTTCAAAATTCAAATCAATACACAAACCAAAGACCTCGAGGACAAATTCTTTTCATAGGTTATATTCTTGCAAAAAAAGTCAAATTCATCACGTTTTAGATGAGTATA
>JAOXYC010245122.1:0-10279 GCA_028565715.1 Phoronis pallida
TTCCAGACCCTATTTTGTCGTCCATCCAACCCAAATACTCTCGAAGACAAAATTGCGGGCTGGGGACGAGACTATAACAGTGGCGTATTTAGTTACATTTTCGAAACTGGGCCCTCAGATGGGTTTAAGGATATTACCAAACCTAGCACCAGGACTAGCGTAATACTTCTACGGAGTCAGATGGGTTTTTAAGGAAAACTGCTTAAAAGTGACTATATCTGGGGACGCCATTGACATAATGCAGTCAAAGTTTCATTCTTAATGAAGAAACACAATACATGTACTGTTTTGGTAGCGTTATATCATGGATTCATATATCTTTAAGTCCATGGTTTATTCAACATCTTAGCGGCAATTCTTCAAAATGATTATCATCAGAAAAACAAAACTGAAATTATACTGCACGCATTCAAAATATTTTTGTAGACCAGATATAATTTCACACGACAAGAAAAAATTGATAGTCAGAAGTACAAAACATACCAGAATGAATAGTTTAATAAATGATAAATGATTGTTATATGATCACGAACAACAATGTTAGGAATCTTACATGTTGTGAACTGCTCGCCTGTTGTGGTCGTCAACTGGTCACCTGGAAAATATTGGGAGAAAATCATCTCATAATATTTTTAGTCAATTCAAATATATTTGTAATATTAATGCAAAAGGAAAAGGGATAAATAAAAAAGAGTAAATTGCAAGACCCATCTGTGTGTGCAACATACATGTATTGTTTTGATCATGGTCAGGGGATTTAAACTGAAGTATCAGTCACAAAAACATGGGAGCACAGGACGGTCATTTCATGGTTTTAATTCCTTTCGTGTAAATTTGAACGGTCTTTTAAGGATGGCCCTTCACTACACTGAATGTAGGGTTGCTCAAATCACAGATCTTCGAATGTGTAAACTCGAATCTCAAAATAATTTACCTGTCACTGTGTCAAATGATTGAGCAGATGACGCATTTTGTGTTGTCAAAGCTAGAGATTGGTGTTCTGAAAATATATAATGTTATTGATTTCAAGTTGCTGTCTCGTCAAAGCATGTTTGGCTTGTTACTGTTAGCTGGTGAAGTTCTCCCCGTGGTTCGTTGACTTAAAATTCATGTTTTTATATATGCCTTGTAATATTTATAATACTTAATTATTGTACATTTATTTTTTTAATTAGCATTTTGTTAAATATCAATTAATACACACATTGTCTAAGGGTCATTCTATGAAGCGGCATAAGCCTTTTAGATGGCCCTTGCCAAATATTTCATATTTATTTCTTTGTATTGTAATCTTTAGTTCGTTTGGCTAAATAAATGTATTTAAATTCAAACTCTCTAAACTCTAACCTTTTTTCATTTTCTTATGACGTGTTCCTACTGGCCTTTATTAAGGTCGACAGAACTTATGAACTTTCGCAAAATCAAAAAAAATCTGTAGTCTTCCTGAGAAAACGGAATAAAAACAACATTTAAAACTCTATCGCGCTACAAACTAATTTTTTGATTTTTTGACTACGTCCAAAGTTTTCTTAACCTGTATAGAGCCCAGATTTGAACACTTCTTATAATTTTTTTTTGGATTTTGGAATGGTTAAACACCGGGACAATCACTTGTTTTGCCCAAGAGAAAATACGTCTATAAATGTTCACATTGTAGCTTCAAAATGTGTCTGTGGACTTGAATAACATCTATCACACTCCTACCTAATATGTTTTAACCAATAAAATCAAACTTACCCACAACAAACACGATTGCGCAAAATACTGCGACCAAGTTTCTACTAAACGCCATTTTTGTTTTTTCCTATCTAAGTTGCATCATTTTCCTGTCGATAATCCCATCGGCGTAGTTCCTCGCGTAATTCGTTTGATTTAAACGGAGACCACTCGTAATCCCACGGTAAACGATGTGAACGAAGGTAAGAAACAAAAAACAGAAACACGGATGGTCTGTTACTGGTGTATGACAATATGAAGATGAAAACTTTCGTTGAACTAAATTTAATTTTCAAATGATTATACTACCTGCACCTTTCCTTTTAAAGATGTAGATGTTTCAGTGTCATATTTTGGTTGCCTAGTAACGTTACATATTTTCAGTTGTTGACAGCCTATGTTGACCCTCTTACTGCAGTATAATGTGTGACAATGAACTTCTTTCTATTAATCTCGGATACCGAGAATTCATTAAGCTGTTTTTCACTTTTATATCAATTACTCAGCGGGAGTACAGTTTTAACTCAAGTGACGTCATAGTTTGAAAGGGCAAATGATGTAAAAAAATCGTTCGTCTTTCATTGAACTGAAGGAAATAATGTACTGTTTTATTGAAGTGACTAAACATATATCACAGAATATGAATTTTCAATTTATTGTACTCGGTGAGTGACTAAACAGTTGGTTTTCTGAAACGGTGAGAAATTGAATTGCGGTAGTTTTGCATTAAATGTCATTTTTTGGTCTTTATTAAAATAAAAAATTAACCCTCACATAAAGTACAACAAAATGATATTATTTTAATCATGGAAAGTTAAAGGTAATTAGAATTAAACAAATGTTGTTTTGGTATGTGTTAAACAAGTAAATAAAGTTCACCAATGATTATATTTTGACATTTTTCTTAACTCAGTAGGTATCCACAAGTTTTATAAAAATATGTGATCTTAACCCACCCACATTTCCCATAGAATCCGACTTTCAAAACACCAGAGAAGAAAAGCATAATTGCGAATTACCAGGAATTGATATTAATCTGATAACATGTCATACAACTAAATCAGTGCAAAATGGCTTAAACATAAAATATATAATCTTACATATAACATGATTAGGAATTATCTTCTCAAAATGTTATTGTACAGTATTTACGGTATAACCATTTTGAATAAAAGATCTTACAGGAAAACTACCAAACAACGTGCAAAAATAATAGATGTGATTAAATGATTTGCCTGCATGAACTTAATCTAGCCAAAAGTTGTACTCATTTCACACTTTTCTTTAAGTTATTCGCCGCTACTTACAAATGTGAACGAGATCGATTGCGTTGGATTTTTTGTTACAAATTGCATCCTTCGCTTCTTCCGGAAAGCTCTTCTCAAGCGACCATTGTAGCTGAAAGAAATAGGTTGCTGAACGCTCACTAAATGAGATCAACTGCAACACATAAAACCGTGTTTCCGATAAAGAATGAAGGTTGTAACAATGTTTGGTAATGAAAAATGATCGAATTATATGTTAAAGGAGCGTATGAAACGTCGTATTTCAATAGTTGACAATTTCACATTTGAATGTAACGATGTATAAGTTTTATGGAAAGGACAAGCAACATGCTCTTAATATGAGAAAAAAATAGTTGTTCCAACATTACCATCGTCCACTGTTGAAATTAGCCACTACAAACAATAAGTAAATGTTGTAACCAATTTTTGAAATCTATTCATTTGAAGAGAAAGATGCATGTCTTTGATTTCAAATGAATACATCATGGTTGTGAAAAATTTATCCTACTGACCGAAAAGACAACTCTTCTTTTAAGAATGCTAGTTCCTCACAAGATCATGCATCTCAAACAGCTCAAATCCAAAGTCAGACTTTTATACTTTTTATAACTAACAAAATCAACAAAATTGGTATGATAAAAAATTCAAATTTTACCCCAAACAAGTATTAAAGCTGAAAATGTTTTGTCTAAATCCCTAGGCCCTGCATCATTTTGTTCAACATCCTATAGGTTCTGATTGTTCCAGCAATGGTCAACAAATAATCACACTCATACATTCAGATTGATGCACTGGTCAATCAATGCTCCCTTTCCTGTTTCACATTGTCTAACACTAACCAAACTATGTTCACAATGTTCATGTTTCTTTTAAAGATACGGTCTCCTCGTTAGTGAGGATCTGGGGTCAATTTTATTAAAAAAATCCAAAAAAATCGGTAAATGGGTAAATTTGAGCTTTTTACACTAAAAAAGTGTAAATTTCGAAAACCTTGTCGTATGACAAGGTTTTTTGGATACAAAGATCTCAAATTTACCCCATTACCGATTTTTTTGAAATTTTTGACTATGATGCAGGTTAAGTATATTCATTAAAGGACTCATACACAAAATTTCTAGTTGATTTGAATTTTGACCCCAGATCTTCACCAACGAGGAGACAGTATCTGTAAAAAATGTACTGATAATTCACAGTCATGTTCCAAGCAGGAAATCACATTCCTACATAGAACCAAGAATATCTATTACGACATGACATTTTTCAGGAGATAAGGCAAACAACTCATTCATCTAAAGGTTTATAATCCTTTCTTCAGAGAAATAAATCTGGTGAATCTTCATGTTGTGAGAAGCCAACACTGCCAACACTGAACTGGGAGTCGCCAACGCCGGCACCGGTCGCTGACACTGCTGGCTGTATGATTGGTGCCGTTAAGCTATCAGCTTCTTCCCGTAGAGATTCCGCCATTTCTTTTAACATCAGCTGCAAAGAACAGAATGATATGGGGCTTGACTTTAATAAAAATAACAATTCTCAGCAAAATGTTACAAAACTCAACATAGCTGGTGTGAATATATAGGTTGAGTTTATTTTTTATGAGAGTATCTGTGCAAACCAGCTAGAATGTTAAAGGTCGGTGTCATTCTTTTATTCAGACAACAAATTTTGTGCTGACTTTAAATGTAAAAACTTCAGAGAAGAAATAACATCCATCATTTTAATTAATCAAGTTGTTATTCATTAACCTTGTTTGCTTGTGTCTTGATCTTCGCAGAATGACTGCAAAGAGGAATTACAAACAATTTTACTGTATGGCGTTGCTTTACCAGTAGACAATGTACTATCTTGAACATGGTTCGATTACACCAAATGTTAAATCGCATATATTTATAAATTCTTCAATCGTGTTTGTTTGTGTCTTTATCTTCGCAGTATGACTGCAAAGTGGAATTACAAACAATTTTACTGTATGGTGTAGCTTAACCAGTGGACAATGTACTATCTTGAACATGGTCTGAATACACCAAATATCTAGTAAATGCTTTGCTCTGCAGAACTCGACTGGCAAATCTTTTTTAAGAATTTTTCATTTTCAATTCAAGGCAAACTTTTCAAGCACCTTACTATGCAGAGTGGGGCATGAAACTCTGACAGTTGTTATATGCAGCATTCTGGTATAAATAGAATTCTTTGTTCAAATAAAACCTATCTTAAGATTTTACCCTTGCAGACACGACGATCTGGTTGGCTATCTTTCTTGGCACCAGGACTGCCTTGACAATATCTTCAGGGTCAGCGTTGGCGATTAGTTGAACTGATTTGTAGCCTGAATTGTACAGTTGCCGGGCTCTACCCTGTAATTATTAATAGAAAATACATGTTTATGGGTACATGTATGTGTTCGATTGCCACTTGATTTTATAACTCATTCCCCAAATATTACTCACCAAAAAACATGTAAGCGGCTGAGAATGTGACTTTAATGTTACTGGTGAGTTCTAAATGCCTGCTCAAACTCCCTCCCAAAATTTTTTAGTCTCGCACAAATACCCAAACTTACACATGTTCATAAGCACTCATGTCTCTAAACGCCCATTCCGTAACATATCAATAGTCTGATTTCATTGAAAAGATAAAGAAAATCACGGCAGATTATTTCATTGATAATACAAGACAGATACAGAATTCCACCCTAGACCACATGTCTCTAGGACCTGTGTTAAAGTTCAACCACATAACTCCCTGTTAGCACCTCCTTTTGTCTGTGAGAGGACACTCCAGGAACTAAAGGAAATAAAAGATCGGTCAAAATAATCTGATTATCTTTTCCTTACTTAAAGAATTTTTCAGAGAGAATTTGGTACTACACCCCTACCTGTTTGACACCTGGTATTTCCAATAGAGGGAGTAGTTCAGCGGTGACGCAATATGACAACTTCTTCACAAAGTTCGCAAACAGATCTTTGTAAGCCCAGAACTCTGACATTTCCTAAATTAAAAAGAATTTTTTAAGTATAATGATATGATAATAAATAACTCTCATTGTTCATTAGACCAATCACATGCTCTTGTGTATCTCAGTTAGATTGTGATACATTACTTCAATATGCCTGAATACCTCCAACATCAAGGCCTTTTACCACATAATTTGGGTTATTAAAATTGCAAAATGAATATTGCCTGGACCCAGAAGCATCAAATAAATGATTATTTTCCTGATGACCCCTTGAATTAAAACAAAGATTTACAAACAATAACAATTTACACAACCAAGAACTATTCAATGCTGACAAAATTGGCAAAAAAATTCAAGACTATGCAAAATCTTCTAGTTAATTCAATGTTTTAAAACCTAAACATTTTGAAACTCATTAATTCTTAAAAGTATATGATATACGTGTGGTTTTACCTGACAAAAACGTGACACACAAGAGGCGAATGTAGCAGCTGATGTCAACAGAGATTGAACAAAACCACGGGCCACATGGAACTGTTCCGAGACCGACCAGATGGTTTTCTGCTGCCACAGTTGATAGATCATCAACGTCAGGTAGAAGCGATTAACAGCCATCTTACTGTAATCCTGGAAAAGACAAGTAATTACTCTGACTCAAAGCAATAATTAACACAGGTCCAATAAGTTCACTAGATGGCGCTGTGAAAGAATTTTCAAAGATATTTAAATATACCAGTTGTTGGCACCTGTTTATAACCAAGTGTTTTAACACTTTAAAAAGTCCCACATGCAAGAAAATATCACCACTGTCATTGAGAAAAAGGTGTAGCTGGATTGAAACATCTGATTAAGATCAACTTATAAATTCACCCAGTAAGTGAACTTTACCAGAATTTGTCAATTTTAACTATTTAAACTTAACGTTTATATTCAAGTTGTCAGGACCTGCCGATGGGGAATTATTCTCTGAATCGGGGAATCTCTCCTAGCTGATAAAGACATAAACTGGTTTACTGTTTATTTTTATAATAAACATTTTCAACCTACTTGTATTCATCTCTCTCTGCAAACCGAGCTCGAAACATCTCTCCAACAAAATATTTACCAAGATAAATAACATTTCCCACCAATAATACAACACATACTCAGTGTCTCACCTGGTTAATCCTTTGTCCCCCTGCCTTTCTCACAATCAAGCTCTCAGGCACACCTATTAGTTTACACACCGTCAACTCAGCTTCTTCCAACTTGCTCACCTGAAATATGGAGCGTTGATTAAAAGAAAGAACACCATTTTAGCAACTTAAAGTCAAATTGATACATAAGTTTTTAGGGAATAATTTTCAATTAACTTTCAATTCTTCATAAAATCATACTCAAACTTAAAACTTATAACATCTAACCCTTTTTTATTAGAAATAAATCACATTACAATAAATATGAGCCCACAACTTTAAAAGGCCTTAGCCCAGAAATTGCTAAAAACTAACGTTGTATCTTTGCTACGCATACTATTGAAAGTCCTACCTCTCTACAATAGACCATCCAGTCTGGTTGTATCTGTTCCGCCATGTCGTACGGTGTAACAAGATATAGGAGGTGTAGATGGTTTGCTACAACTAGTGACTGCTGAGCCTGGCATAAGTCTTTATACAGCTGTGGTGCTCTATCAACATCTAAACTACCTGAAATGGGGAATTGTTAGAAAGGGTATAATTTCATTTGCGGTAATAAAGTTTTTACTTAAAAGTAAACATAGTAAAAGCCCCCAAGAGTACTGTTTAATTTTTCCAGATTATTTGGAAAATCACAAGCATACAACCACATATAGTTAGTTAGTCATTAACAGAACCAGGTAGAATAGCTCAGTTGGAAGAAATCCTTAGAAATTATTTTTCTAGCCCGTCTGATCCTATACATCATTGACACAACTGGGAATGATTACCGACTGTGGTTGGGAAGTAACCAGAGGGAGTTGTCCAATTCTCATCAACTCACCGACAGAAACCCAGAAACAACAGGCCTAGAAGATGAAATATCTTATGCGTAATATACTGAATCACTGACACACAATTTCCCCCTAAAATAGGCTGGTAAACACTAAACCTGGTTCTTTGTGGAAGTAGTCGATTGAAATAACTGGTTTTGTACAAAGTGTTTTGGTTGAAATAAATAAAATAATGATACCTTTAAAAGCTGCTCCACCCAGCTCAGTGACCTTCATCTCATTCTGTACATGTTTGAGAAGTTTCAGATCAAACAGTTTACTGACTGCATCTTGTGTGATCTCTTCAAGATTGAGGTTCATCTGAGAGGCTTGTATTGACAAGAATGTGGAAGACATGAACTTGACTACATCATCTACATTGTTGGCAATCTGAAATGAGGTCATGATTATTTTAGATATTATTAAGATTTCGCAAGTACAAAACCTATTTAGACATCCTAAAGTTCAACTTAAAAGTTGAACTTCAGAATGTCGACAAAGGTTAAAGATACTCTCTCTGCATTGGTCCCAATCTGGCATCAAAATGCAAATCAACTAGAAATGTTGTGTACGAGTATTTTGTTGAACATGACTTACTTGCATCTGAGTAAAAATTTTTTTACAAAGGGGTGATTTGAGTGCTTTTGTGTCCAATATAACCTAAACTTAAGAGAAGATTTGACATTTATCAGAAACAGAGCTCTCAAATCACAACTTACAGATTTTTTTTACTCAAATGCAAGTAAGTTATGTTCAACAAAGGACTCATACACAAAATTTCTAGTTGATTTGCATTATGATGCCAGATTTGAACCAACGCAGAGAGAGTATCTTAAATGGTAGAATCCTTACTTTTTTTGTTTCTGTTTTGAGACTTCAATATTTATTTTTTGGGTCAAACTGATCCCTGATCATTGATGAAAAAGCCAGTGAAGCAACAGGACATGGCATTTCCCATGTCCTGCATCTGTTTCATTCCTTTTAGCACTCAGGATTCCCCGCCTAATAGTCATTTGGATCTGTATCATGTGGTGTTTGTTTGTACAAAAAAGTTATATTATTTAAATTATTTTAAAATCGTTAAGACAAGTACTTAAGGTGGTGCTCCACGCTAATTGGCCATTTTTGACCTTTTTTGGTGAGCACCACCTTAAAAGGAATGGTGTTGCATAGTTACCTTTAAGCCAATACAAGACAGTAGGAGTTCTCTAATGCCTTTTCCACCTCCATAATACAGACTACTGCTACATTTACTGCACGGCCCACTGATCAAGTCTTGTACCTGAAAATACAATATTTTGCACAAAAAGTCATGCACATAAATTAAGAACATTTCAAACAAATTCAGCAAGTTTACTGTAAACTACAAGAAATTGTGCACCATGAATTTTCATTTCCACAACCGACTAAAGTACTAAAAGTTTATTAATCACTTTTGCCAAAAGCCAATTATTAACCATGCAGTTCCATCAAAATAACAAATTGTAATTTATATCATTATAACCCCACCATTTTTTGACATTGTGTTTTGACAATGGATTTGGACCAATGCAGGGCTAGTAACTTTAAGAATCATAAATGTGAAACATCAAAATTATTGCAGCGCTTCAAACTGTACCTTAAGTCGATCATTCTTCTTAACAATGAGAATACTCTCGCCAGAAGTGTCTATACCAGCCCTGCCTGCACGGCCAGTCATCTGCTTGTATTGACTACGAGACATAAACTCTGAACCAATGTAAGCTGCCCGGAGAATCACACTGTCAAAACAAGAAATATATCTATCAGTCAGCATTCTCTTACTTCGAAGTAAATTTTGTTCCACACAGCAATTTTACTTCGAAGTAAATGTACCGTGTGGAAACAACTATATTGTGTTTTTCTCACAGTCTCAAAAAAAGCAGTTTTTATTGACAATGTCAGTCTCTTCACACGCGATAAGTCACATGCTCAAGGAATGCTTAACACTAATATTTGCCCTTAAAGTATTGTTGGGTACATTTCCCATACTTTCACAGTCTGGAAATAATTGTTTTTTTAAGAATTTTAAAAGAAAGACTATTCAAGGGAATCTTTAATTAGCCTCCAACGTAACCTTAATAGTAATTTATCTGAGAAGGCCCATGAGTGGCGCTGTGGCCGTGTCACACGAGGATTTGTCGTTTTCTTGAGTTTAGATTGATCTAGTATCTCCACAACAGTGTTGGAGACAAGGTCTTGCAGTTTAATTCCCTGTTTTTTAAATCATGTAGTTTTCATCCAAAAATGTTCATCAGCTTGGTGAATCATATATTACGAAGGTTATTAAGACACAAGCAGTAAAACTTACAGTAT
>JAOXYC010245233.1:0-10278 GCA_028565715.1 Phoronis pallida
TGCACTCAACATTGCCCAATTAAGTAATAAAATGCGGTTAAACGAGGCTGGGCGAACAATAGCCTTTCAGTCCTACGTAAACACGAGTAGGGGCGAATGTCTCCAGATGAACACCAGGCACTACCTCTAGTTTTGGGAAAAAGTTTGAGGTGATGCATCGAACCTGGGTTATTAATAATGCAAGCTGGGCCCGGGATCGTGCTATGGACAGAAAGATTGATCGATTTCAGCTGCCTGATACGTACAATATTGTGATTCGACAAAAATCGGCGTAAGCTTACATGCGCAGTCTTACATACAGAGTCCGCCATTTCTGAGGAAGCCGTCTGACCAAGAAGGTGAAAATATTGAGTAAACTACCCGACTAGGAAAAAAAGAACATTTATTTCAAAGATGCAACCAGTCGCAAGAATCTCTTGTATTTTTTTCAATTGGTGGTCAACTAATAGCGGTTATTTATCATACCGTTTGTTGGCCACCTCATCATTCATTAATTAATATAAATATTGTAATGAGTTGATGATACAAAATAAATTAGTTGACAACAACAACAGCAACACTTAAAAGTATTGTACAGGAATTTGGATTGTGTTATTAAATGTTCAAATTCACTGGATTTTTTTCGACATGTGATAAGTCACAGATTTTTCAAAACACTTAAAATGGTACTAGTTGTCCTGGTAGGATTAGTAAATTTAATTAAGCAAAACACTTTTTTCACTTATACAAGTCATTTAAAACAATAGCCTGATGAGCTCATTAAGTTTAATGCTAAACCGTGCACATGTAACGAAGGATATTCCTTTCCCCTCATTAGCGAAACGCGCAACTGAATTAGTACGTGTTCAACACAGTTATTATTGCTTTGTGTTAAACTCCTCAAGCAACTCATTTAAAGTTAGAGTGCAGTATTGGCTCGCATATTTATATTCCATAAGATAATCCATGTCCCAACTTCAAAACGCCTTCATGTATGCCCCCTAATAACAATAATACAAGGGGGGCGCGGGACCTTTAAACATGGTTACCGTAACTTATCTAACCCACCAAAGTCTTGTCTAAAGTCCAAAAGCTACAATGAGTATGCATAAACCGACTTTCGTATTATAGTTTGGCAACAGATTTTCGTCAATGCATCGTTGGTTAAACGGGTGCAGCATGATGGTCTTACGCCATCATGGTCCTACGACACTATGGATCTACGACATGATGGTCCTACGACATCATAGTCCTACGATTCCAATAAAACGACATGATGGCCCTACGATTGCGATAAAACGACATCATAGCCCTTCGATTGTTAGGACAATCGTAGGACTATCATGTCGTTTAATCGCAATCGTAGGACCAACATGTCGTAGAACCATGGTGTCGTTTTATCTTGATCGTAGGACAATGATGTCGTAGGACCATAGTGTCGTAGGACCATCGCGTGCCCCCCGTTTTGGTTAAAAACGTAACCAGACTGGTTTCATCAACAAATAACACGACACAACACACTCTAGTCCCGTCAGAGGTTCAGAGACCTCGGAGAACACCAACGGTTTGAAGACACAGAGATCTACCATTATTTTAGAAGTATTTGACAATGGCTGCGATCCTTGTGTGAACGAACCACTACAGTATCTATACCATTGTTTCAGAAATAGACCACTGCATTCTCATCCGTGCCTTGCTTTTGACACCTGTTCGAATCACAAAGACCAATCGAGAAGAGATGCGCAAACAATCCAGAGACGCCATGAAGACAAGTATATTTATCATATATTTCCGTCGTTCCGGACTGTTGGTAAGGAGGTGTAATACACGTGGGTGCTTACGGCAATAAAAATAAACGGCGACTTATGGCCCATACAGTTTTTTTAAAAACCGTTAAAACGGTTTTTCTTATACAGAAATGTTAACGGCAAAACTTTTAAATTGAAATTGCATTTGAAACTTATTTATTTCATTCAAAGAAATAAAGTGTTCAACGCCACTATTTGGACATCAAATCAAATGCAATGGGCAATGCGGATCTACAGAATCGCATTGTTCATCGTTAAGGATAAGAATGAGTACTTGCAATGACCTTCATTCTTTAAATTAGCAATTTACAAAAAAATAGGCATTTTCAACCCATACAAGTATATATTTTCCAAAAGCAGACATATTTGGGGATCTGATAAAATATTTTTTATCTCAGTAATAGTCATTCTCCGTTTTATGGCAAATGTGTATTTTTGTAAAAAGAATTTTCGATAGGGAAAAAACCTGTAAACATATTTTTATATTTTTTTTCTCATGTGAAAATATACCACATGGACACAAAAATGCTGATAGGAAATTTCAAATAAATGGCTAGTTTCGTTTATGTTCTTTCAAAGCACAAAAAAGTAGTCCGCCCGCCATTTTTATCAAATTGATTACTTTTTTGTGCTTTGAAAGAACATACTAACGAAACAAGCCATTTATTTGAAATTTTTGTTTCCATGTGGTATATTTTCACATGAGAAAAAAATTATACTAAAAATATGTTTACAGGTTTTTTGCCTATCGATGTACCTTTCGAAAAACGGATTTTTTTACAAAAAAACACATTTGTCATAAAACGGAGTATGACTATAATTATGTGTTAAAAAACGTAAGTGTTGGTATTTCATCAGATGCCCAAATATGTCTGCTTTTGGAAAATATATAGTTTTATGGGTTGCAAATGCCTAGTTTTTTTTTCAAGAATGAAGGTCATTGCAAGTACTCATTCTTATCCTTAAGCTCTGAGTTCCGAACAATCTGGGTTTGCGGAACTTATAGCATTGTCAGGGATTCAGTAGCATTGAATTTGTGAGTGCAATGATACGCATACTGTTATTGCATACTTACGCAATAATTGTTACAACTCATACCTTTCGATTTTGTGAAAGAAATTAATTGGCCTGCTCAGATCATGAACTTAATTACTAGCATAATCATCTTATGCAAACATCTCATATACGTTTCGAAAGGAACACTCAAACAATAGTTAAATAAACATACAATAACAAATGAATTAGGATAAACATGTTATTTTAAACAGCCTCGGGAACTTACAGAAGGGGATTGGGTCGATCAGACCATTATGTAGATTAATGTAACAAAACTTCGATTTTCAATGTCTTGAATGTGCGCTGTTATGTACAGAAGCGGCAATTTCACTCGCTACAGGTGCCTTGAATAAATTACAATTGTTCAATAACATCGAAAAGCAATGTCAAGTAGACATATTTCTTCGGTAAATAATTATATATTTGCACACACCTATACCCATGGACCAATGCAAAGTACCAACATATTTAACGTTGTTAATAAAGTTCAAGGAACAGGGAAATACAAAAATGGAAAAAAATGATTGATGAATAGTGCTAATATTTGAAAATTGGCACCAAAGAAAAAAGACGTAATCAGATACCAGAACTAACTTGACAAACCTTACCATGTATCGGGTGGGCCAAAAAAACGTTCCCACATTTAACGCCTCATATCTCCTAAACTGAACATCGTTCTGAAACGATGAAAATTCATCCTGATTTACATCATCATATTGGTAGTTTAGTGGCAAAAATTTCAATGCAATACATTAACGACAGGGCAGCAAAATCAAAATGACAAGTCAAAATTTCCCGTTCCGCGGTAGTTGCCTTTATTTACGTCAAGTAATGGCGTTCGATTGGAGAAGCGAGGAAAGTTCATTCTGACAATGAAGGCACATTGATTTTAATGTACCTGTAAACGCCGTTCAATGATTTTTTATGAAATTTGTAGCACAAACACAAAATGTGTACATGCAATGCATCCTAAATTTTTACTGCATTTTAATGAAAAGTTCAGGAGATTCAAGCGAACAAATTTCAAGCGAAAAAATCTTAGACGCAAACAAAATAACTCCGGAACGTTAAATTTCGACTAGCAATTTTGTTTTTCTTGTCGTGTCAACAAATATTAACAAGTTGTTTTGTAATTTTGGCTACATATTAGTAATATAAGTGTGCTTATCAAGATAAACTCAGCATTTTGGAAAGTTCGGATTAGAAGATAAGTCACTTGAAGTTGGGAACGTTTTTTTGGCCCACCCGATATATGAATATACTGGATTTGCAAGTCACTTGACATATATCTCTTTGATTAAACACCAAAAAATGGGTTATCGTCTCCCGTTTTTAATCATTCTTTTTCTAAAGCCTCCGGCACAACTAGCGCGAATGTTGCGCAACATTCGCCCTATGTGTGCGGGGAACCATCGCGATTGCAGCTCGCCTTTTCATCAGTGTGCATGCAAAGTGACGCGTTTTTCATTGCTATAGCGCCTCTATTGAGTCTACATGTACATAAAATTTGTAGCTTTTAGCGTTGCAACATTCGCGCTAGATGTGCGGGCTACAAACTCTGCGTGAATGTTGCCTTAGCGTGAATGTTGCGCAACATTCGCGCTCGGTGTGCGGGGGCTTAACATACCATTAATACAATAAAAAAAAAATACAATATCCTCCTGCGCTTTTTACAGGTCGACAACACTTATAACTTGAATGCAGTCATTGAATTCTGTAATAATTGTCGAGACAAATAATTGAAAAATTGTCAAAATAAACCTTCTGTTGACATTACTAAGCCCCAAAGATGCATAAGCCTTATTTTTGACCATAATTTCTGGCTAATCAAATTTTAATTTATTAATGCGTTCTTCAATGACCTTTCGAACCTAAAATAACTATGGATCATGCGCCGTAATAAGTAATTTTAATCTGGTATTAGTGCTTTTTGCCATTTAAATTTTTATGTACAATAGGCACGATTTTCACTGCAATTTGTTTTTTTGACTTTTATGGTCATGAAAAAGGCTTACCGTATAGACCCGCAATTGAGCGCAGGTGCTATGTGAATACGCGCCTATTCGCGGAACGTATAGGCCCATGCGCATATTTTGCGGGAAATTTGAGAAGAGCGTCAGTGTTGAAATTAATATGTCAAAAGTGCGCCTATATCCGGAGCGCCCGGTTAACGTGGGCCTAATCGCGGAACCTTTAAGCCCATGCGCCTATTTTGCGGTAATTTAAGCTGACAATTTTTGAGAGAAAAATGCATTATTTCGCATATAGGCGCATGCGCTCAATTGCGGGGCTATACGGTATATGCATCTTAAAAAACGCCAATTCCTTTACAATTTTCGGAAAAAAACGCGAATACAGAACCCAGGCTTCAACACCTGAAGTGTCAGTCTTTTAAGAATTTGAATGGTACAAGGTGAACGGATATGCCCGACACATGCTTACGTCATGCTTTATACCGAAGTAAACTTGTTTTTAAATATGACTACAAATTTTGACTTTAATAAAGTTCGAAAAACTCTTTTACTGTAAATGGAATCAACAAATTACTGAAGTCTTCTTTGAAAATGGGCTGAACGTAATGTCATTTTGCATACAAGATTACATAGTTTATGAAAGTTTAATATATTTAGAACCTACGGGTACTACCCTCAAATAAATCAATTCGGTATTAATTTGACATAATTTTTCTGAATAAAAAATTAAACAAAAATTTACAAAAAAAATGTTTTACGAAAGTCTTCATTTTTGAAGCAGTGTGGCTCGGCAATGGAGAGTGAGTTAAATCTAAATCCTGAGACCAATTTCCCTTCCACTAACGGCTAAAGTGTGCATTAAATTTTCACGAACATTGGTCACTAATAAGTAGGCCTAATTATGAGAAATCTATATTAAAGTGACCCTAATAACGGCCTTAACCGCAAGGCTTCCACTGACATGTACATAATGTACGTGAAGGTAACTTCTGAAATGTTGCAAATAAGAATTCGGTCGTGGTTACTAAAAAATTAAATATTAAGCAATAAGTCCTTTTTCTTACAAAGAAGTTAATTACCAGTCGTTTTAAGAGTTTAAATTGCATATCCTATTACCTGGAAGAACACATTTTTGTTCAAAAACTTTTGAGTTAAATCATCAGGCTTAAACATTAATCAAAATAACACAAAGTGGTCTTAAATAAATTTATTTCAATTATAACATCAGTCAATAAGGAATAAACTATTAATCTCGCAACACATAATGACAAAATATTCCCAAGTGAGTCAGGAATGAGTTAGCAAGCTTTATAGAAAGAATACAAATAAATGTATGCTTTTACTGGCAGAAAATGATAAATTTTGAAGACAGAAAAATTCAGAACCCGGTGGAGTTCTGAATTTTCCTGAAAAGAAAGTTAGAGTAAGACAGACTCGTATCCCCTTAGGGTGAGCGCTCCAAACTGTACCAGGTGTGAACAGCAAATCTCTTGGTATTTGTGTAACCTAGGAAGGAAATATTTTTCAAATTAAACCCTGAATGCTACAAACAACCAAATGAAACAAACTCTTTCAAACTTTAACAATGAGTAATGAAGCACACTACCTTACCATACTTCATTAAATGATTCTTATGATCACGATAAACTTAATCAAATGTTAATGACTAATAAAATAAATCAATTAACACTATAAAAGTCAAAGGTAAATTTTCCTTCTTAACTAGTGCTTCAATAATTTAAGAACAAAAATGTCTTCTTAGTAAGATTAATTTTTAACTAAAGTGAACAGCTTGTCGCCTGAGTGTGACTGAGAGTTAAACAATATGCAACCTCTATTTATCTATGGGTTATTGATTGTCAAACTTATGAACAAAAACTTGAAATTGATGAACCAAATATCTTAATAGAAAAGAAAAAGCAAAGACTGTATATCCCCATTCACAACACAATGAATGCATTGTTTAAATATCTTATAAATCTGTTCAAGACGGAATGCTGTAGAAAGTTTGAAACCAGAAATTTGAGTTCCATGTGAACGGCATATTTCTTGAATGATCTGTTCAAATGTTTAAGGGATTTATTCAGAGACTGAAGATCTTGACACAGTGATGTTGGAAGTTGGACACTAGCAGAAGACCGTTTCATGGTATTAAGTGAATGTGTTAGTTCCATGATTCATCTTGAATGTTGCGTATTACTATCTCATCTCTATTCACAGACAAGTCTGAAGATCTTGACGCAGTGCTGTAGGAAGTTGGACACTAGTAGAAGACCGTTCCAAGTGAAATGAATATCTGATGGTCGGAGATTCCCCTTGTCACATGCTATGGACGTAACATAAACCCCATCCTTATTAAATACCTGAAAACAAATACTTCATTTTCAATCAATGTCTTAACATTAAACAATTTAATGAGAAATTGCTTCTTAAATTGTCTTAATTCTTTGGTTCCAATGTGACACAATGGAAAACCTAAGGTGTCATATAATGCATGGAAAAAAGATGGCTTCCACAAGTTTGAGCAGTCAGATTCAACTTTTATCAGACAATGGTTGCATTTACACCTTGTTATATTGAGTTTTCATTATTAAAACCTGTATTTTGACAAAAGAATGACCAATTTTTTTAAAAATAAGAAACATCTCATATTGGTGAATACATTGCCTAGTCTCAGGGTGTATCTCAGAACTCTACCTGAATCCTATTATTCTTGCTGTCAGCAATGACAATATTGCCATGACGATCTGTGCATACACCCGATGGCTCCCAGAATGCACCAGGAGCAGTACCACACGTACCGAACTTCTTGTACAAGCATCCTTTGAAGTCTGTGATGTAAACCACACTGCGACCTGTCAAACAGTCAAACAATGAAACACTGCTGGAGTTTTAGGTAAAATAATACACAAAAAGATACACAATCATGTTGGTATATCAAGTGTTGATTTTATTGTACGTTACGAGATGACAAATTTATTATTATTTTGCTTGTGTGTGTTCTGTATGTTTCATTTCATTTTACCTTGCTGATGAGACGCTTGTCATCTCGTAACGTACAATAAAATCAAAATTTTATATACCGACAAGATCGTGAAGTTTTATATATTTTATTATATCTTAACCACAAGCGGTAACGGCACATTTCATTTTTACACATTCAAAAAGATATCACTACATCATTATGGTGGAACAGTAAACACACCCATTCCACAAGCTAGATCAAGTATTGAAAATTTCTAATCAATTAATTTCAAACAAATTCATTTTCAAACATATATAATGCATGCCAATTTAGAAGTCTTTTTAAGTTATAAAACAAGAGTTTTTAATGAAAAAATGAATCTCACACTCTAGACAAAAAATAGCTGTCATAATCCTTCACTAACACTTTGTTTTTACACTTTATACAGAGTGATGGAAAGATTCGTATCCCCAATAGATGGCACAACTGTGTTATCAGCATTCTATAGCAATGGGGGGGGAATCATTACCGTTTCAGTAAGTGCTAGAGCAAAATGCTTAAAAGATAAGTCTATGTAGGTGGTACATTGCAGAATCAACAGAAATCAGAAATTAAATATTTGATCCAAAACTGGAGCATTGAAGACATCACAGCCAATCATCGCCCAGAGCTTTTGTACCAAGTTTCATATGGGGTAGCTTTGGTAACCTAGGAGGAGGTCAGGACCCAAACATCTTTTCATTCTGGCTCACCAAGGCCCAAAACATGACATGCTGTGTACCAATTTAAGCGATTTTGGTATAATTAATGGAAACCAATATGTCGAATCATAAAAAAGACCCTTTTGAAAAAACTTGATAGAAGTTGTATTTAAAGAATCCAAATAAATGTATGCTTTTACTGGTCGAAAGTGATGAATATTGGAAGACAGAAAAAATCCTCATATGAAAAGACCACAGTGCCACTCATGGGGCAATTTCTATACTGGCTTATGGGTGGTTAAAAATTTGCACAGAAATTAGTAGGTGGGTTAGCTTAGTGGTAGAGTATCTGACCGGCAATCAGGAGGCCTGTGTTCGATTCCCAGATCTGTTCCGAATTTTTCTGTCTTTTCAATATGTTTATAAAGGATACACTATCAAATTGTTATGGACTATCCTTTAAAAAGTTAAGCAAAAAGCCCGAATGGCAAGAAAGTTCAACTTCTGGCAGAGCTACTGAAAATATTTAACCTCTATCATTTACTGGAAATATAGAAAAATAAAATACCTAGATCTGTGAAAATGATATGATCTCCATGGACTGCTAAGAATCTGACTTTGGAGCCTGCTTTAGACATCCCATCAAAAACATCTAGACGGGCAGTTGCCAGGACCTTGCCTTCTACATTGAATGTATAGATAAGAGATCTTCCCATGTCAACAGTCACCAAGTCACCTTTACCTGTGAAGGCTAAACCTGTAAGGAGAATGACATCTTATTGACATACTAAATATAAGTATCAATGAAGTTAAAAACAAAATCTGCAGAAGGCCTGGGCCATGAAACTTTTTGAAAAACAGTATAATTGATATAACGATGAATGTTCATCTGTCGTGGTGATGACATAATATAAGAGTTAAACGATACTCACGAGCAGCCATTATGAGTGAACAAGGCAACAGGTTGTTTATTGTCGTGAGTATCGTTTAACTCTTATATTATAGTATAATTGATAATAAAATGTAGATCTTTATCCATCCAGGAAAGTACAATGTTCGAATAGTTATAAATCTTTTCTACTGGAAAACCGGAGCAAGATCATTCCCGCCACTCCATTGAATGAGACGAGATGTCTCCGAGGATTTAGAGAAAATTAACAAGGTAATTCCAGTAGAAAAGATTTATAATTATTCGAACACAGTATAATAATTATTGATAATAGAAGAAAAGATATTTTTTGGAACAATAATGGACAGTGTTGTATGTATGTACACAAGTGTTTAGGTCTTTCCTAAGCTGGCATAAACCGCAAGATTCAATTAATTAAACCACTATTTTACCGTCATCTATTGCAAGATGCAATAGGTGAGGTCCCATGAAATGAAAAATTGCCTAGTTTGTATAAATATGTTTTCTTTCAGCATTGAAAGAAACTTGTCATTTGCATACTTACCATATGGTGCCCGCAGATTACCCTCTCCCATTGACAAGATGAGATTCCCCTTCCTGTCAAACTTCTGTATTTGAAAATCATCCTTAACATAAATGTAGCCCGTCTCATCAGCCACCACTGCAGATGGACGCGCAAACATGTCTCGACCACTCTGGAAATAACATTTTCATTATTAAAGATGCTGTCTCCTCGTTGGTGAGGATCAGGGGTCAAAATTCAAATCAACTAGAAATTTTGTGTACGAGTCCTGTGATGAATATATTAATTAAGGGGATTCCAACCTTTGTTGAAAATGTAATTAGATTTTCAAATTTTCGTGAAAAATCGTCAATTCAATCCTTT
>JAOXYC010245344.1:0-15970 GCA_028565715.1 Phoronis pallida
CAAAGCTGTTTTTAGAACATTTGAGAGGACTTTAATAAAGATAAACAACGCAAAGACTCGTCGTATTTTCAATGAATTAGAGAGATTGCTCAACTTGACGTAAAAAAGAACGTGTAAGATCAAATGAGTACAATTTTCAGATTGTGTCGTCACTGTAAAAAGTGAAAGAGCATTTAATAATTTTCAATTTCACAGTTACTGATTGAAAAAAAACTTGAATATCTGTACGGATGTTTTCACAAACAAAGAAAAGGCTACGTACTTTGACGGGATTTGGGTATACAGCTACTCCAATCACTGGTGACCCACTCAAAAGACGGACACTTCACAACCTCACAGGAGGTCTCTTGCATTAAATCACGTTCATGAACATTTGAGCACTGTATAGTTTTTGACTCATCTGTGGAAAAAAATGAAAATAACAAATGAAAAACTAATTAAATGATATGTTATATCATTCTATAAAAATACAAAAATAAAATTCTACAAAATGAAAATGACAATAATGCTAGGCTACTCCTGATTTGGCTAATGACATACTAGTTTATACTTTAATCTATCTACCCAACTTTTTGATGTATATCAAGCCTCAGTTTGCAAAATGTAAATTTTTTATAAGGACTTCCTGAATTGGTATAAACTCTGAACTTTCTCAAGAAATTAAAAGATTTGGAATTCCATGAAATGATTCTTCTGTGAAATTATGTCAATATTTGTTGAAATTCGACATTCTCATAAAATACCTCTTTCTAAAATCTAATGAATAAAGTCTACAAGCAGCTAATAAGTTTACCGCATTAATTTTTATTTACCACTTACTAGAAAAAACATGCGTTCGCCTCCTGATCTTATCACCAGGTGAAGGGCCGCAGGACGGCGAGCATGAACTCCAGCTTCCCCAGTCTGTGAGTGGACAATCTCCGTCACATGACTTGAAACAAGTCTTTTCCATCCTTGGATGGTTACCGACTCCACGGTTGAAGCATAGTTCTAGAAGAAAAAGAACAATGTTCTAATTTCAGTAGTGAAAAACCTGTAAGATGTTAGAATGTTTATACAAATAACAACAGCTGGCAACAGTGTTGTGAATAATTATTCTCTTCTATATATCACTCCATATATGACCTGTTTTGATACTTAGGCAGAAGTTCATGGTTTCTTCTTCTTCCAAGTACTGTGCAGAATTCCATTTGGAACAAAAAAATACTCCCAAACAGGCCATCCAAGGCCTGACAGCAAGCAGGGCATAGGGGTGAAGAAGAGTTTTTTCTTTCTCACGCTTGCCCAACTTTACCCAGCGGCTACAGCAGGACTCGAATCAGCGACCTCAGAAGATGAAAACGAAGCTTAGAAGTTATCAAAGATTTTTCCAGAATTTTTCAAAAGTTATCAAAGATGTTATCCTGACATGAGCTTAAATAATGACCAGTCTACCCAAATTGGAACAGAAAAACTGATTAATAATTCTATGTGGAATTCAAATTGAATTCCAACATACCATCAGACTGCAGTCGGCCATCTTGACTTTGGCAAGAGACATTTCGAGTCTGTTTACCAAGCCCACAATCCCCGAATGCCGGTTGACAGGTGCTCCACCTACTGGTTAACCACTTGAATGATGGACAACCAGCAAGGTTAGTACATTTCCTCTGACGAATCTGCATGCCTGAAAATACAAATACCATGCTTTATATCTTTTTAAGTCAAATTCTATCCAACAGAAACCGGGGTTGCAAGGTTATGTGTTTATCATTTCTTTAAAGAAATGATTATTGATTGCACATATGAACCTTTCAATTTTGCTTAAAATCATTTGCTTGTAAAATTAAAAAAACATGTTAAAATTGACATGCTTTCCAATTCAGCTTTCACTACAAAAACCAGTGGAAGTCAATTTTCATCAGCTGATTGTCCAAAATCAAAGTTTGAAGTTGAAAATAAAGTTTCATCTCATTAATTGAGCTTTGCTTTTATCACCCCCAACTGACATGTTGCAAGATGTCTGAAAACAACACAAATCTTACCATCATTGCCCACGTTGTTCGGACAGGATCTCCCACCATGCATGGCTTGATGTATGATTCGACGGGATTTATAACGAAAACTTCTCTCTCCACAACTTTCAGAGCATTTTGACCATTTACTCCAGCTTGTCATCTTGCAGTTGATTGGACAAGGAATATCACATGGTTTCCTGCTAATTGGTTTGCTTGCTGCATCACAACTTTCAGGGTGAACTGGTGAATCTCGGCTTCCATAACCTTTGTTTCAAAAATTGATTTCATGTCAGAATTCCAATAATAATCAAATATCATTTATCAATAAAAAGATTCTAATTGACTTATAAAATGTTGTAATTTGATTTGCATTTCTTTTCTAATACCAAGCATTGTCTCAGCAACATCGCTACTTTCGGATGTGAAATTATCAATTATTAAATGAGGTCAATTGTGTTGGATTGTTGTTTCAGAAATCGCATCCTTTCATTTTGTATAAAAGAAACAAAAGAAATGTCATCTTACAATATTTGATAATGGTATATTTCCTAAGTGGTGATGTATGCCCTCACCCTAAGTTGGTTATTACTAACAATTTGGTAATTACCAAATCATTACCAAAATATTAGGTAATTACCAAATCATTACCTAATTTCTGTTACCAAATATGCTAAAAACTTTGGTAATTACCAAATCATGACCAACCTAGGGTCAGGGTGAGTTTATGTTTTATCCAAAACTTGCTTCCAAAAATATTTTCAATCCAACTATACTATTTTTTCTGGACTAATAAATGTTTTGAAAAAAAAATAGAATAAAAAAATAAAATAGAATAAAAAAATAAAATAGAATAAAAAAATAGAATAAAAAAATTACCTTCACAATAAACTTCTCTTTCCTTGTACCCAGTATTAGGTCCACATTTATCTGTCATGTTGGCATGGCTCAGACAGACACTCCACGGGACGACCTGCCAGAGGTATTCCGGACACTGCCGCCGATTACACGGACGCGTCTGCTCCAGTTCATGATCCTCAAGACACTTCTGATTGGTTGTTACATCTAGAATATTGGAAGATTTTGGTTATTATGGTTCAAATTTTTCAAAATTATATTCAAAGAATTTTTACTTGATAATATTTAAATTTTGCTTTTGTATAGATAATGAGAGTTGACCTGATGCAATTGGTAAAGTTATGTGATTCTAACCGGATGGAAAACCAACTTATTTTTAACTAAAAATATCCTAAATGCAAAGCAAAGTATGTTGAGCATTCTAAGCCACTCAAGATTTTTTCAAATTATAACCAAATGTCTAGTGGCAATATCAAAACAGCGTTAAAAGTCTCTGGATGACTGACACAACGTCAAAGGCACATGATAAATTTAGGAATATTTAGAAAAATTTAGAAATATTTAGAAAAATTTAGAAATATTTAGAAAAACATAGAAATATTTAGAAATATTTCGAAAGGCATGACAGCTGATACACAATTTCCAATAAATTTTCAATAAACAAAATCTTACTCAAAATTCTGCGTGTTCGTAGCTGAGTACCACCCTGATGTCCGCAACTGACAGAACATTTTGACCAATCACTCCACATCGACACCTGACAATCACCCGGACACAGACTAGTGCATTTATCGCTTGCGCTGGGTTTCTGATAGGCCATACATTTCTCGTCATCGACTTGACGGTTTTGCTGGCTGACACAATATACTGAGCGTATTCTAGATCCCGTACCACAGGTAGCACTGACAGTGTCAAGTTGACATGGAGTCCAAGTACCTGAAGATGATGTGGGAACATGGATGAAGTTTCAAGGTAGAAAATGATTTGGTTGTATTAGACCATAATTTCCTGATGCTAAGTTGCTTTCTAACATAATCAGAGTATACTTGGTTTGGTTTCAAAATTTCACTCAAAAGTAAATTTGAAGAGTTGTTTTAATAAATTTTATTATTTGAACTAAATTTTATTATTAGTTGAACAGTTCGATTTAATAAATTTGATGTTGTGACAGGACAATGCGTGAAGCGCTTTAGAATATGCTCATAGGTAAAGCGCTATATAAATGCATTCATTATTAATTATATCATCCATCAATTCAATTCCAACTTTCTTTGTGACTTCTGATACTTTGGCGTTAGTCAAGATGTTTTTTTCTACTCCTTGTTATGGTATAGCCTGTACTGGTGGTAATTTGAAAGCAGGGGAGAACTGAGACCCATTCTAACTGACCCAGTTTTCCCCTACCCTTGATCACTCAATGTTACACATTAAAGTACAACAATCAAAAGCTATCATTGCAGCATCAATTAGACCTTTAAATTAATCATTAAAGCCAAATCCAAAATGGCTGACATCAATTTATGAAAAGAATAGTCTAAAAAATAATAAAACAACGAACAAACCTTTATTCCAGCGGAAGCACTCATCTGCATTGCACACTCTCGACTCGGTTATCGTGTCACATGTTTTTCCACCATTGCGAGGTACAGCTAATACAGGTCGCTGCCTATTGGGTGAAAAACAAATGATCGTTCCCCATTACATTGGGTATTGATGGTGTATTTTGTAATTTTGTTGTTCGAGGACATTTTCTTGACCATTGAGTAAACAACTTCAAAAATATTCAATAAATCATTAACCAAGATCATAAGAGACATAACTGGTTTCAGGCAATTTCAAGGCCTTTACACACCATTTGGGGATTGTAGCCAACTGGCTACATGAAATTATTAAGTTTGAGTAGAGCAAACATGTCAGAAATCAGAACTGTGGTATTTTTAAAAGTGGTTTAATGCTAATTAAAACTGCAAATTTCATTTTTTAACTCGAGTGAAAATGACAACAATCGTGACCTTGAAAACTTGAGTGACACTCAATGCAATTAGGTCACAGTTCTTGTCCTCGCACAATGGTATAGGCATGTGATTGACTGGTAAATGATTTAAATGCTGGTTTGCTTTGACCAATATTACCCACCGAAGTACATGAAACCCCCGAAAAAGCAACTTTAAAGTTTGAAGAAATTATCCCATTGATGTCTGGAGCTCAAGGCAACAGATTACTTAGTTCAGTGATTATTGTATAAAACAGTTTTTCTGACGTTTGGTGAATTTCCAAAAACAAAACAAATGGTCCAGAGATATGTCAGTGCCTACCTAATTTGTTCACATTTATCATCGCATGGTTGCCAGTTACTCCATTCTCCTAACTGGCAGTCTACAGGACACTCTACAGAACATGCCCGTCTTTTAACCGCATCTAAAATGAAAATTGTGTTTGAGGGTTTTTTCTGCAAATTAGGGTTTGTAATAGGTTGGCTTATTGCTGTGAGCTTAGACAGGCTTGCACTAAGGTGCAGATTTTTTAAACGCATACATCGCTACTTACAAATGTAGAAATATCAATTATTGAAATGCGACTTTTTCATCTGCTTCTTTTATACAGTTTGATAACTTTTTGTTGCCAATTCTTGTTATTACCTAGTTCATTCTTTATCGAAAACACTAAGTTAAGGTTCAACATTTTGATAGCTTATTACAACCATCTTCACATGAATATATCTTAAAAACTAGTTAGAGTCAACCCATTAAAGTATCTGAAACTAGAGGTGTATGGTATATACGTTTACCTTTAGAACACAGTGACTCATCAACAGGTGTCCTGCTGTTATCTCCGTCCCTGATACACGTGACTTGTCTTGTTTGTTCTCCCAGACCACAGATGGAGCCACTTTTCTTCAGCTCACATTGCGACCATGTGGAATTATGCCAGACATACCTACAATGAAATATGAAAAAATTAAAATAATTTTTCTGTATCTTAGCAATGTCTACGTGTTATTATGAAAACCATGAGACTTTTGAATCTGTTTAATATATAAATATCTTGACTTGACTTGTATCGAAGGGCCTGACTTCATGACCACAATGCCCCAAAAAGTATGGCCAATGACATTATGTAAGCTATTCCTTTGTGTTGGCCAGTTTTGACAGGATTGTGATCATTGATTCAGACAATATTCTGTTTTAAAAGATGGTCAGATTGAATGCTCTCACGTTTTTCATAATTTCAATTTAAAATAACTTTAAATATGACAGTTAAAAAGTATCAAACAAATGCTAATCTCAACATTTCAAGAACTAAAACTGTGCCATTATGGAAAGAATTCCAATTAAAGGAAGTTTTACACTGTAGATTAACAAGCGAGGATTTCATTTGAAATTGAAACAAATTGATTTTAATCAACATGATTGGTCATAAATTATTCAGAATGAAATATTTGTTTTCCTTAATACGACAGTGGTTGATTACATGTTTATAATAGATTACAAATTAAGAATAATTTTTTCTATTTGAAACAGCAATGGTAACTGTTTATACAAAGTGTGTTTTTCTAGATCATTATGCTAATTCTGACTACAGAAAAATTCGAAAACTCATGAGTCGTGAGTTACGAATTTGTCTGATTCAAAAAGTGTTAATATCTGGAACCATATTATTGATCCACCATCGTAACCATGCTAAAATTGGTTTCAATATTATTTGCATCTTATATTGTTTCTCTTTTAACTAGCTGTGAATGAGTTGTCCAAGCCCTTTTCAATAAAATTTAAATTCAGATCTTCAAGTCTGATGAGGATAGGTGTGCCAATTGAAACATGTCACGTCTAACACTGATAACAGTTGTAGTCTATATTCAAATTTTATTAACTTTTGTATGCAACGGACCTTTTGGAAGGATTATATTTGATCAGGTCTGCAAAGTTTTAAATTTGATCTTTGACCAATACTGCATTGTAACCTCGCTCTTTATCTTAAAATCCAAACCACAACATGCAATAAAAGATCACCTGTCCCTGCATAGTTTTGGAAATTGGTCAACAAATGACTCAACTTAGTAACCGACCCTAGAATGTGGCTAAGATAAAAAACAGATGCCACCCTGTTTAACATTAAAAACTGGGATGGTGAAATAACCATGGAATCACAAACCCAATAAACTCAATTTTGGCTTGGGGGTAGTAAACTTATGTTGGGCAGATGTGATTGAAAATATTCATATGAAAATGCACTCAAAGGCTTAGGGTTTTCAATTTAATTTTTATGATGAAAATGTACTGGGAAATTTGTGACCTCAGGTGATTTAACAAAGATTGCATTTATTACTTTTTATTCATGAGTTTTCAAAGAATTAAATGAAAAGTGTTAAAATTATTCAATTATAGTAATATGCAAGGGGTGGAAGATTTGAATCAAAACAGTTTAAAATAGAAAAATCGGTGAAAGTTACAAAAAATTAATCAACAGCCAGGCATTGCTTCTTTTTTCATACGTCATCAGAAACGTGATCATAATTAAGTGTAGGACTACTTTTTTGGGTTGAATCTGGTGAAAAGACATTATTGTTGTAATAATTCAATTATGTTTTTAAATTGGACCTTGTGCCGTTTGCAATGTGCAATTACTGCGCTACCACTAATGTTTAAACACATGACTGGACTGGAATATAGAAGCATATTGTGGTTGCCAGGGGTTGGGAAAAACAGGAAATACTTGTTGACTGAGCTGTCCAAGGTATGGCCACCTACGTAACCATGGCAACCTGTGGAAACTAAGAAAGGGTTAATTTACATCAGACCAATTTCCATTGTTGCCAAGAATTTTAATCTAGATGAAATTATCACATTTTGTGTTTTAGAAACTATTTGATTGAAGACGAGTGAAAAGATATCTTCAAGATTTATGTCATGTATGTGACAAAGTGTATGTCCTTTTGCAAAGATTTTCAAATGCCAACTACACACTTGATTTCATTGGAAATTCTAATAAAATATATTTGAACTTATTTCAGTCCTACAAAGTTTAGAACCAAAATATGTTGAGGAAATACAACTTGAAGAGAAATCAGTCTCAAATTGTAAGTTTACAGCAGCTATAGTTTTTGGGACAGAACAGAACTTGAAGAAACTGCTAGAAAAATCCCTAGATGAACAAAAAAGATTGAATCCAAAACTATCAATTCAATGGATTTCTGCACAACAATAAACATTCCTCTGAAGAATGTTATCAACAAAACCTACACCATGCTGGAATAAACTGAAAAACAGCTGCAGAACAATCAAAAACATATCAACCGCTTAGTCATCAATTTGAATTCCAGAATCCAAGAACCTGAATTTCTTTGAAAGTGGAATAAATCTGATCCATTGTATAAACAAATGTAGTAAAATGCTGATTATCTAAACAGTCATGACTGTGAATTATGGTAGGGTGGGGTGTGTTTAGCTCATTCCAGAGACTGGCGAGTGGCGACATGGGATTTTCAAAAATCTGCAAACTGAGCTCAAATCCCTTGTATTTAACTAAATGGGATTTAACATTGTGAAAAAAAAATTAAAACATTGGTGGGATTTTCAAAAATCTGCAAACCGAGCTCTGAAATCCCTTGTATTTCATAACTTAATGGTATAAAACATTGTGAAAACTAGTGCTCGGAATCGCGGAATATTTCCGGGTCGATTAATCGACCGAAAATCTAACCGATTAATCGATCATTTTTGCCACTAAAGCGCTAAACATCGATGTCGGAAAAACCGGAAATGTTGCCATGTTGTTTTTTCACCAACGTATACAAGCGTGCAGAGGTCATTTCTCGCAGATATTTGCCGGTTTTTCAAGAAAAAAAACAATGAAATGAGGTTTTTACTCTTTATTGATGGCTTTTTCATGCAGGGGTGATTGAAAAAACACTTGGTTAAACAATTTGCAGTTATCACGAGCAAAACTTGATGATCGCGGATGATCGATTATTTTTTTTCATGATCGATCTAGGGCGATTTTTGGCTGAACGATTGATTAATCGATCATTCGATCAATTGTTCGAGCACTAGTGAAAACATATTAAGAAAATTGGTGATAGTTTGTTATCTTAAGGCAACAACGAGGTATCTAACCCAGGCATGAAGTACCCTTTCTGCCGTAGCAGAACAGTTGAGTTAATGTAATTAATATCTCAAGCTGAATGAACGTCGGCCAATTTTCTGTGACAAATATAAACTCAGGTCAAAAACGCTGATTATTACCAAGATCATATGAACGCAACTTGAATAAACATCACAATTTTTTATTTATTCCTTTTTTTATGTACCCAATCAAAGGCTCAGCACCCGGTCATTGTAATATGAGCGACAATGCACCAGGCCACTAGGTGAATTCAGGTTAATTCCGTAATGGAAACCTTCTTTTACTGTGGTTTATTGTGTCATGCGATATCTTTTCAAAAATAGAATTAAAATTTCAAGAAATAAAGTGCTCAGTCAGCCGATGAAGAAGTCAAGTGAAATGATATAATTGTTATTTTCTTTAATGCACCCAAGTACATGTCATAGATGAAAAACAGTTTTTACCGAGGTTTATTGTGTCATGCGATATCTTTGGCATTTAAATTTCAAGGAATTAAATTGAGATGAAAAAGACCTGAAGTGAAATGCTATTATTGTCATTTTCTTTAAAGATGCATAAGCCTTATTTGTGACCATGAAAATAAATTGCATTGAAACTTGCATAGAACTGCATGTAAATACTTGGAATATTCCATAATTTCTGGATCCACAAATTAATTTGAATGCGTTCCTCAATGCCTTTTCGAGACTGTATTGATCTTGTCATTTTCTTCAATGTACCGAGAACATGACACTGATATAAACCAGAGACAAGCAAGACACATGTACGATTAAAAATATATCGATTGTGGCTGAAAATCATCCCAGTTTGTGGTTCAGTAGTGAATTCTCATTTTTCTTAAAGATACTGTCTCCTCGTTGGTGAGGATCTGGGGTCAAAATTCAAATCAACTAGAAATTTTGTGTACGAGTCCTTTGATGAATATAATCAACCTGCATCATAGTCAAAAAATTCCAAAAAATCGGGGTAAATTTGAGATCGTTGTATCCAAAAAATCCTTGTTGCACAACAAGGTTTTTGAAATTTACACTTTTTTAGGATAACAAGCTCAAATTTACCCATCAAAAGACTCGTACACACAATTTCTAGTTGATTTGAATTTTGATCCCAAATCCTCACCAACTAGGAGACAGTATCTTTAACATTTAAATTCCTTGGTGTCCGTCTACTGACATCAGATAGTGCACTATTATCAAGCCTTGAAGGCCATATAAGGACTTAAAAATACTGTACACACCCTGGTAAAAGCCCATGGGCTTGTAGATTGAGAATGCCCAGAAAACTACGGTATCATGGTGGGCTTATACTGGAGTAGGCTTTAACATGCATTTATATACAAGCACAAAATTGAGATTTTATCAAAATAGGGAGAACAGACCATCGTTTGAGATGGGCTGTTGGAGAGACTAGGCTTATACCTGAAGATGGGCTTATACCCAAGGATGGGCTTATACCTGATGATGGGCTTATACCCGAGGATGGGCTTATACCCAAGGATGGGCTTATACCCGAGGATGGGCTTATACCCGAGGATGGGCTTATACCCGAGGATGGGCTTATACCCGAGGATGGGCTTATACCCGAGGATGGGCTTATACCCAAGGATGGGCTTATACCCGAGGATGGGCTTATACCAGTGTGTGTATGGTAACAGTAATCCATGATTGGATATTTTTGCACAATTCATGTGAGAACACATCATAGTCATATTTCTGATCATCGGTGTTGTAAAGTAGGCTAAATATGACCTCAGGTGGGCAAGATATAAATATATACTTTTAAAGTATTCAAACAGAGGACTTCACATGAAAAGATATTGCCTAGTGTGTTCTGCATTCTCCAAAAAAATATTCCAGGATCTGATAACTGTTCAAGATGATGGAATAAATTGTTCATACTCTACTATTCAAGAGTCTGGTTCATGTGGTTCAGGACACTGATCAGGTCGTTTGGAAGTATCTTCTGAGGTGGACTCAGGTAGCTGTGCAGTAAAATCTGAGAGTCACACCCCTATTTTCCAGGTTCGAGACTCGCCGGCGCCAGGTTAACTAAAAGTGACATTTATCACCTCCATGCCCATATATAAGTTACATGTAGTTAAGTTAGTTAAATTATCATTGTATGCAGGTATTGTCTGCTTTGTATTTATTATTTGTATTCATTTGTGTATAAGTGAATGTAAACGGCTTTGTATA
Source organism: Phoronis pallida (assembly GCA_028565715.1). Lineage (NCBI taxonomy): Eukaryota > Metazoa > Phoronida > Phoronidae > Phoronis > Phoronis pallida. Next base: position 11,171 of record JAOXYC010245344.1, read on the forward strand.
AAAAGCGGTATATAAAAAATGATGTTATTATTATTAATATTATTATTATTATTATGGGGGGTTCAAGCCTTTAAGTTTAACAGTCTTAAGTGAACTGACACAAATGAGTAAAAAAAATAAAAAAAAAAATAAAAAGTTGCATACCTCGAACACTGTGGTAAAGGCTCGTCGTCACCACATGGTTTTGTGTCTTCTAGAACAGGACAGTTGACGCCATTGTTTCTCATGGACTTCAGGACAGACCGGGAGCGCTGACGTACACCATTCTCAGATCCACTGTAACCATGACGACACGTGATGGAGCAGGTACCCCAGTTTGACCACTCAGATACCATACAGTCACATGGTAGCCGGCATTTTAGTTGTGTTTTTGGCTTTTCTGTCCCTGAAAAAATATTAAAAATTGAAATTATAAGTATTGAAGCCTGTTTTACTTTCAAATCTTAAAAACATGTCAACATTTGGCTTTTCTGTCCCTGAAAGAATATTAAAAATTAAAATTATTAACTTGTATTCTGTTATAATAAGAAATCTCAAAGACATGTTTTCAAATTCTACTGACATAAAATCTTAGCCATATTTGAAATAGACCATTAAGTTGTTTTAGATTTCAGACAAAAATCTCATAAAAATTGACAAACTTGAAGCATTGAAATGTACAACCATGCTAGTGGTAGTGTTCTGTACGACTTGGCATTTCAAACACTTTAAAATTAGACACAAGTCAGGCAAAATAGATATACACTTTAATTTTATTCAATATTTAAGAAACCTCCTCTATAAGGCACCAGACAGAAAAGAACAAAGGCTAAAGAAGAATATATACATTTGACATTTAATTTTCAATACTCAAAACTTGGCCACAGTTTGTAAGCTATTGTGTCAACACCGGACCTCATTCAACCCTTGCCAAGTCAATACACCTACGATATTGAAGAGGCCTTTATCTGGCCAACACAAAATAGAAAACAACCTGACCCTGTTTTGGCAAATGTCCCAAGAATGAACAATGGGGACAAACAGATCCAGAAGGGACATCTACAATTATCCATTGATAAAACGACAATAAGCAATTGAGGTTCCAAAAAGGAGTTGGCATTGGGTTTTGCATACATTTTTTTAACCTAGAGGGTTGGTTATTTTGCAAGCAAAGTTTCATCTTGACAAAATACAGCAAAAATAGAAGTTTCAGTATTTTGTTTACTCTCAACTACAATTATTTTTTGCCAGTTCAAGGATCAAAAATCCAGGTTTGAAGGTGATAAATCACCCAAAAATACATGACTTTGCCGCAAAATCTAGTATATAATCTACATTATCAATCTAAGGTGGGCATCTTTCATTTTCATACACTTCAAGAATTAAACCAACAAGGTAATTTTTACAATTTCATAAACCACCGTCCCTGGTCCAAATATCAGGAAATACTTTACAAAAATATTGGCAAAAGGCCGAGAGGTGGGCTAAAGATAGAAAAAGGTGAACGACTCAGATAAGACAGGTAATGTAAAGGTGTGTTTTGTGTACATTGTCATGACTCAATTCAGATTCATTCATTTATTTGCGATCAGCTGGCATGTAGTACAAATAAACGGAAGGAGATACAGCAATGGTAAAATAATTTCCTACTCCTTATACTGGAAGTTGTTATCAAAAACAAACAGAATTTTAAAAATATCGGAAATATCGATCATCTTTTTCATCTTGACTAAATGCCTGTGATATTTATTTTGCAATATTCATTACATGACTGTGAACTTTTTCAATGCACTTCAGTTTTATGTTTTTTTACATCAAAATTATAACTGACTTAAAGAGCTGCAAATTATCATTTAAATGTGTTTGATGAAATTTTTGTGAAATAACATGTCATCATTGATTTAGCCCGGATGTAATGATTCGCCCTCCGGGCTAAATTTATTGTAACTTAAGTTTGTAAATTAAGATTTGAGATAATAAAAGTTAAATTAAAAAAAAATTGAAAATTTACATCAAAAAATATTACTGGAATATAGGAAAACAAAAGGGTATGGTCCATCCTATGTGAACACACCTTTTTGATTAGTGACCACGTCCAGGTGATAGCCAGCTGTTCTGAGTTCACGAGCACTCAGATCTCAGGTGACCATGTGAATATGATTTAAGATAGATTTGTGTTCTTTCAAAGAATTTCATGAATGCTTTTCTGAAAAAAGTGATCCCTCTGTTACATTGTGTGACACATGCATTATGTGTGTGCATGTGCGTATTTCAAAACTGTGTGCAAGTTGGGACTTAGCGTTGCACATATTTTTATAAAAATATGTGAAATACATTGTGCTTAGATTATTTCATTAAACATTTGTACACTCATATTTTTAAGGAGCGGAAAACTTTGATTAATTTTTAGTCTCATAACCCTTAGTTGAAAAGATATCATTTCTTGATCTCTTCACTCTTGTATGAATTTAGCCAGGCTTGTTTCAAATTTCCTTTTCAACCTGACTCAACTGAAACTGGTCAGAGTGGACAACCATGGTTTTTATCTGTGTGTGTGGGAGAGGGCTATTGTATTGATTGGGACCAAATAAACACTACCAATACTTTTACATCCTGGTCAGCATCAGGGACGAGTACACGCCATACATTACCCAAGTCATATGCCGTTTGGTCATTTATTTAGTTTCTTTGTATTGTAAATATGTTAATTGACCAATAAATGTTTTTTAAAATTCAAAATTCAATTCAATTTTTTTTAAAAAAATCTGTAAAGGAGTGATTTGAGAGCTTTGTGTACGATACTACCTACACTTAAACATTTTTAATCGGCCAAGAGCTCTCCCTTCACAGACTTTTTTCGAATTTTTTTACTCTAATGCAAGTAAGTTATGTAACAAAATGTCTAGTTGATTTGCGTTTTGATGCCGGATTAAAACCAACGCAGACAGTAGGGTATCTTAAATTATATAGTTTGTACCTATTTGCTGTGGAGCAACTAGACAGTTTAAGAGAATGTTTTGTAAACTCAGTTTAGACATGGAATCTTAGCTATTCAAAGTATGTATTGCACAGGAATTAGAGTGAAGGTGTGTTACCGTACTGTGAACACGGACAATATATTCTACAGAGAAGCTGTAACTGTGATCAACTAACCTCCGAACAAGCTGTAAATATACTTCTGTGCATCATCACACTAAACTGCGTCTTATCTGGCAAGAAGTCAAGCTGTGACAATTTCACATAAAACAGGAATCAGAACATGAATAATATACCGTCTAAAAAAATTCCCACAAAATTCCCAATAAAAAATTTCTACCCTGGGCACTTATATTTGATTCTCGGTTTTTACAAAGCATTTCAATTTTTTGAACCTTTCATTCCGTGTGTCTTCTATTGACCAAGTTTTTACATAAAATTTTAAAGAACTTTACTACTTTACTTTTAAAAAATTTCAAACATCAAACATTTATTGCAAGAAAGCATGTAAGACAATCATTTAAAGGAACAAGTGAATTATGTGGTCCCTTGTACAACTTCCGTTTTTCAGTCAATATGGAGACACATCAATCAGTACAGAGCTTTGGTGGTTCGTGAGAGGGAAAAACCAATTATGAGTGGTTCGTGAGCCGGATTCAAAATTTGTGAGAGGGAATCTCTAGCAGGCTTGAATAAACGAGGGACTACATTATTCCACTTGAACCCATGGAGGGGCACATACAGAAACAGAAACAATCAATTGACAAAACTCACTAGAAGATCTCACAAGTTACAGGTTTCAAAAATTTACCTGCAAATGTGACACACTTTTAACGTACAATTGGGACGGACAATAATCAGTTGAAATTCTAGAATACTCAGAGGTTATTCAACAAAGTAAATAAGGGCCTGCCATCTCTTCAAAGGAACTTGGTTCTTAAATCTGTTGAGCATACAAATCTCTCTGTACACTGACCTTTCGATAAACCTCGGGCAAAAAATTTAAATTTTGTATTCTCTAGAAAAACAATATTTAACCAAGCGATTCCCCAACTTGCATCCAACTTTTTAAATACATGGTAACAGTTTATGATCGTGGTCAGAATGACCTCTACAATATTGACCTTTGACCTCAAAAACAATGGAGGTCCACTTCTTGCAAAAAACCACAAATGGTCTGGTTATCATTGAATGAACTTTCCAATCAGTCAGAGAGAACAAAAGAAATGTGCAGATCTTTGTCAGGACTTTCTTCTGTGGCTGGGAATGATATAACTGTTAACAGCAATGCTCAGGAAAACTTGGAGTGAACTCCAGCCCCTTCGACTCAGGTCGAGGCACCTCGCAGTGCTGTCAGCGGCAAATGGGAGACCACATTAAAGCTGAGTGACGTAATCAACATACACTCAGCGTGCACTTAGCGATACCCAATTCTTGCTTAGGGAAGAACAGCTAGACGGCCTAGACCCTCGTTTGACAAGAGGCGCTGTGGGGCAGACTAAGAGAAACTGAGGCACGGACAAGGGTTAAACTGAAACGGGAACAAATGTGACCAGTATACTGAATGTCATTTGCACAACGCACACAAGACTGAGTGACATGCCTTCAGGCGCTCCGATCTTGAAGACGACACATGTAATTCACCAATGAAATATCATCAAAATCAAAACGCTAATTTCTCAAATTCTAAATCTTTTTCATAAAATATTCATCTTCAACCAGTATAAGGCATAACTGCTAACAGACAATATCTGGCCTCTGAGACCAAGACTAATTGATTACGTTATGCATGCTGTGCAATTGGTCACACAGTTTATGTTACACAGCATGATGTTGATCTAAATT
>JAOXYC010245345.1:0-10278 GCA_028565715.1 Phoronis pallida
AAGGAGGAAGAATGATTATAAATAGAAGAATAAGAAAAAATAGAAGTAAGATAACATTATAATAAGAAGAAATAGAAAATTATATCAAGATGATGTCATGGATATTATATTAGACACAAAGAAAAGAATTATAGTTCCAAAAAAAAATATTAAATTAGCAGTATATAGAAATATTATGAAAAGACAAGTTAAACATATTTATCTTATAGTGTATAGAAATATTATAATATATAATAAAAATTATTATAAATTAGAAAAAATATTAAATAGAATAACATTTATAGTAAATAAATATAAGAAGAATAAGTTATATAAATTAATACAAATTGCTAATTGTTTAATTATGCAGATATATAACTTAAATAAATAGTTTATTATATTTGATAAAAGAGTAATGTATCAATATATATTTAAGAACAAAGATAAAAATGAATAATAATATTCCTTTTGAAGATCTGCTAATAATAGACTCAGATAATATAAGCTCAAAGGAGCACAAAAATAAATCTAGTATTTTTGTAAATCCATACAACAATACTATAAGTTATAATTGTAATGGTGATAATAATCAATATTTACAATTCTTTTTACCAGAATATTTTAATATTCATAGAAATTATAATTTTTTAGATAATGATGGATTAATAACTGCTGAATCAAATATAAAGGTTTTTAATCGTAAAAAAGATATTTCTAGTGATATACATATATACAGTGAATTAAAAAATGATGTACATACATTTTTAATTAATATGTCTACAAATATTAAAATTAATAACCCTATTCATATAGTTAGCATGAAATTATTATACAAGCCTAAGTTAGGTTTAATTAATAAAATACTAAATTATTTTAGTAGGACATCAATGCAGATATTATATAGCAATGATTTTATAAAATTATCTGAAAATAATATCACTAACTTATTAGCAAAAAAGAATACAAGAGTATTAATCTATCATCCTAATAATACAGAAAGTAAATTTATTGAATTAAAAATTCCAAAAAATTATTTAATTTCTTATAATGAATATACTTATAGCTATGATAATATATTCAATTTATCAATACATGCTAATAATAATGATTATCAGTATAATAATATTAATATTAAAATTCATAACTTTTCAGAAATATCTAGTAATTATATATATACAAAATATGGATTTAATCAAACTAGAAAGATATATGGAATAATTAAAGCAATTATATGTGCAATAATGATATTTTTAATAAGATTTGAAATAAAAAATAAGTTTATACATATGTTAATAACTTATAGTATATATATATCATTAACATCTTTATTATTATTAATTATTATGTTTATTATTAATATTATAAAGAAAATTTATTTCCTTTCTAGTAAACAAATGAATGATAATACCCCTAAAACAATTATTACATTAAATTCATTATCAATTAATTTTGCTATGAATACAGTATTTTGGCTTACTTTATTATTTCTAAGAAATTTTAATATCTTGGAAATTAGTGATAGTATTTTTGGTATAGCTTGTAATCAAGAGATGAAGTATTTACGTTTTATAATTCCAGTTTTAATTGAAATATCATTCTACTTTATTGGATCACTTGTAATTAAAAACTATAATAAAAAATATTTATATGATCATATAGTAATGTCTATTATGATTGCAATTATTATCTTTACAGAATCAAATAAGCAAGCAAGTGGATTAGGAGTATATAGTGTTGCAGGAGGTTTAATAATATTAATAATACCTATGATAATAAGAAATACATTAAAAATTAAAAAGCATAAATCAAATTATTAAATAAAATAAAAATATTCTAGGAAGTAAAGGGATTCGAACCCTTGTACAAATACTATTTGTAACATGAACTCCAATCATGCGTTTTCAGCCTCTCAACCATACTTCCATATATATTAAATTTTATATCATAATAGTAACATATAGACGTATATACATTATTTTATTATTATTTTAATAAATATATTTTATATAAAGTGTTTAGTCTAAAAGAATATGCAAAAAAATATTTATTATTTATATTTAATGATATGTGTCCAGGGCAAGTTGCATTTTTACCTAAAGGAGTTATTATGATAGAAAAAATGAAATCAATTATATCTTTTTTTTATAAAAAAAATGGATATAAAGAAGTATCTTCATTTTCTATAGCTCAAGATATATACTGGAAACAGACTGGTCATCTTGATAAATATATATCAAATATGTATCAAATAGATGACCATATGTTATTAAAGCCTATGAATTGTCCAATGCATATGATTATAGCAAAAGATATTTATAATAGTAATCACTTGCTGCCTATTATGTTATATGAGTTTAATTACTGTTTTCGTAAAGAAAATAGTGGTAATATAGGAGGAATTTTTAGACTTATAAGATTTACTCAAGATGATGTTCATATTATAACAATAACTGATAAAATTCAAGAAATACTATTTAGATTTTATACAAATATTATTACTATATATAAGAAATTTTGTATTACAAATATAACATTTAGAATATCTAGAACAGACTCAAGTTTTATAGGAGATAATAGTAAAAAAGAAAGACTAGAAGAACAAATAATTTATTTTTTTAAAAAGAATGAAATAAATTTTATAGAAAGTAATGATGGTGCTTTTTATGGGCCCAAGATTGATATTATAATTAAAGATAGTCAACACAGAGATTGGCAGGTAGGTACTATTCAGCTTGATTTATGTACTCTTGAGAGGATAAATTTCCCATTTCAGAATGAACATAAACAACAAGATACTATTCTTATACACCAAGCAATATTTGGAACATTTGAGAGATTTTTAGGAATTGTGATAGAACATAATAGTAATATTCCTTGCTCAATAACACCATATTTTGCAGTTTTTATTACAATTCATCAAAATAATAAACATATTGAATATTCTCAAGAAATTATTAATTCTATAAATAGGAAATATGATGATATAGATACTAAATTTAATAATGAACATATTAATATGAAAATAAAGAAATCTTATCATTATAAATATATTTGTATAATTGGAGAGAATGAAGTAAAAGATAATAATATAAGTATTATTGAAACTACTAATAATAATAAATATCTAATATCAAGAGATAAATTAATTAATTTATTTATACAAGATGATATATCAAGATATAATTAAATAAAAATATAGTTATCGTTTATGATAAAAAGCAAAACTAAGCCAAAGAAGGTTGTTATACAAGATAAGATTCCAATTATTAAGTCAAATACTAATTATAGTCAAGTTCGTATAGTAGATGAAGATAAAAATAATATAGGTATTTTTGATATTAAATCAGCACTTAAGTTAGCAAGTGATCAAGATAAACAATTAGTACAAGTATCATTTAATGAAATACCAATATGTATTGTATGTGATTATAATGAATATATTTATAAAATAAACAAAACAACAAAAAAGCAGTCGAATAAGAGTATAGTTACAAAAGAAATACAAATTAATACAAAGATTGATTTACAAGATATTATAAGAAAGCTTGATAAGATAATTGATACTATAGAAGAGGATTCTAAAATTACTCTTATTATTCGAAAGAATTATAAAGATACTTTAGATACAATGAATTTTATTCAGAATTTTTTTATAGGTAAGAATGTTGATGTAAAAAATATAACTAGTAGCAAAGATAGGCGAAACACTAAATTACAAATTAGCAAGAAAAAATAATAAAATATGTCTTTTGAGAAAAGATTGATACAAACAATGCTAATTTATAGCATGGGTGAAAAGCCTGAAAATTTAATATTTGATTTATCTTACTATAAATTATTAATAGAACATACAATTAAGAATAATAAACCAATAGATATAATAATGAATAACATTGATTATATTAATAAAATTAAGAGTATGTACTTAGAAAAATATAAATTAGCTGACAATGTTTTTAAAAGTCATTGCAATAATAATATTTCTAATATGTATTTATTTCCCCTTATTATTATGCGTTTAATTTTTATAGAAATATTTGTTAATAATCAAAATATTAAAATAGTAATGAATGATTATTTTAATATAGCTAAATATTTTAATATTAAATTATCTACAATGAAGCAAATTAATTCTATAATACAACAAATTTATACTGTAAAAGTATATATAATAGTCTTATTAATTTTTTGCCTTAATAAGTTTATAAACAAAGATTTAGGATAAATTGAAAAATTTGATTTTATAATATTTAAAAAAAATGTTTTCATATATATATGTTATATTTGCATTTACAGTTATTCCACCATTATCATTATTGACAAGTAATATTGTATATGTATTTAAAAAAAATAAAGAAGAGAAACAGAAAAAAACTGTTATTGATTTAGTAAATAATTCTATTAAATATATATTAAATAGTAATTTAATAGGATTAATATCTGTTTTTGTATGTTTATATTTATTTGATTTATTAAAAATTCAAGGTGTAATATTAGCATATACTTTTTCATATATTGTATACAATATATCTAAGTATTCAATGATTCATATTGCTAGCTCTATAAAAAAAATGACATTACAAAAGCAATTTGATACAAAATATGTAGCATATATGATATTTATGGCATCTATATTTCTTAGTTATATAATAGTTATATGCATATCTTTATTACATAGTTTTTTAAAGTTAAATATATTTCCTGATGTTAGTTTATTAAGAATTCAAGATTCTAAAGACATACTTAAATTAATAATAAGTTTTATTTTTACTTCATATATTATAAAGTTTTCTGGAAACTTTATGACAAAGATAGGTGATATTGTGTCTGACTATACAAAAAAAATAGTTTTAAAAAAAGAAGAAGATAAATCAATAGATAAATTTAGTATTTTAGATAATATAGGTGACATTATAGGAGATCTATATGGTAATATAATAGATCTTATATCAATATTTCTTATATTTTCTTATTTAGTGCTATTTAAATATGTTTCTATGTCTAATATATTTCAAACATTATGTCTTGCTAGTATATTTAAATTAAGTATAATGACTATTTTATTAATGATATCTAGTGAGTTTTTAGATATAAAAAAGATGATGTCTAATTTTCTTGCTTTACATATAATAATGCAATTATTAAGATATATATTTGATTCTTTTATAATGAAATATTTATTCTTTAAATCAGAACTTGTATCTACTTTAATAATAAAAAATATAGCTACAACTTCTTTATTATTTATTATTTTAATTGTTATATTTTTTATTGATAAAACATATCATTATGCATCATTAATATACATTAAAATGACTTCAAAGCTTGGAATACTTTCTACTATGTTAACACCAATATTTGCAGGTATATTAATGATTGAAACAATAACAAGAAAATTACAAATATTATTCTTGTTTTCTTTAAATGGTGCAGATTTTTTTTCAAGTATGTATTTCTCAAATATCGATTTTATTCTTACATCAGTATATTTTTTAATAATACATTTATCATTTAGTGTATTATCAGATAGTATATGTGGATTATATAAGAAATTAATGTTAGAAAAAGAAAATATAAACAATGAAAGTAAAAATACTATTAAAGATATAGCAGAATATAAAAAAATGCAAATTAAGTATGAAAATTTTCTTGAAGAATGCGATAATTCAGGAAATAAAGCTAAAATCTCTATAAGACTAATAATATCTACAATGTTTATAACATCTGTATATATGGTAAGCGTTATACCCTATAGTACGTCATTTAATTTGTCTGTAATTCCAATTGTTTTATTACCATTTATATTGATACAAGCTCCATTTATTATTATGTTGTATTATGTTATAAGTAATCAAAATATGTCAGAGAAAAGCTTATATACTAAATGTATACTTAATAGTCAAGCATTATTTTCAGGTATATTTCTTACTATATTTAGAATAAATTATAGTGATTTAGCAGTAGGTTTTATTCCATTATTATTACTTAGTTCATATTATGCATTAGTAGGTGGTATATTAGATATATCTAAGAAAAAATCAGAAATGAAAGAAGTAATTGTACAAGAGGAAACTCACAAAGAATTAATAAAACATGATTTAATAGGAGATGTAATGAAAGATATTATGGCTCCATCATTCTTTTCTGTTGCTGGATTATTATTATTAAAATATATATTTGAAATTATTAAAAATTATTAAATAATAAATATATTTTTGTTCTAAAATTTATCTAAAAACTAAAAGAAATGAAATTAAAATCAGATCTTAGTGTTCATCATTTTCATATTGATGCATCAGAATATATTTATGGTCATCTTTGTCAATATGTAGCTATGCTTCTTATGGGAAAAAATAATGTCTGTAGAGATTTCTGTAAACCACATAATGTAATAATAATAAAAAATCTTAGTAATGTTAAATTTAGTACAGATAAAAAACCAAAACAGTTAATAATGTATAAACATTCAGGGTATATGGGAGGATTAAAAAAGAGAAGTTTTAAAGAAATGTTAGAATTAAATCAGGAATCTAAATTTTTTATTTATTCTTTAAGAAAAATGATTCCTAAAAATAAAATTTTTAATAAAAGAATTCATTCTAATATTATTTTCAAGTAAAATATAAAAAAAATAATATTATAAATAATTAATGAATAAATTATTTTACGCAAAAAAGAAAAGTGCAATTTGTAGACTTTTCCATACAGATAAGATTAATAGTATATTAGTTAATAAACAACCAATTGATAAATACTTTCAAAATATAGATATGTATATTGACCCTATCAAGTTACTCATTTCAAAATTCAATTATAATGAAGATATAAATGGTTTTATATGTAATGTTAGGTCTGGTGGTAAATCATCTCAAAGTCATACTATTAAATTTGCTATAGGAAGATATTTAAGAGATAAATTCAAGAATAATCTTTCTATAGAAGAATATAAGGAAAAAGTATCTTTATTGAGAAAAGCTGGAGTAGTTACAGTTGATAGGAGATGTATATATCCTAAAATATACGGTAGAAAGAAAGCAAATAAGCTTAGACAAAGATCTAAAAGATAAAATAAATAAGTTTTTTAATAAAAATTATATTTTTTGTATATATAATTTTTTATCTAACTTTCAACCTTTTTTTCATATTATTTGATGTAATATATGTTTTATTTTTACCTTTAAAGTTTTTATAAATTTTAGAAATAACATACATACATATAATAGATATAAAAATTATTGCCATTATATTTATATTTTTATATAACATATTAGCTTGATCAATAGATTTATTATATTTGCTCATGCTATTTGATAATAGATTATTATTCTCTATTAATAAAGATTTAATAGCTTGTTCGTTAACACCATTATATTTTTTTAAACTGTTTAAATATTTTTCAAATTTAGTATCTAAATTTTGAGATAATATATTAAATCTTGCTTCATCTTTATTATGTTGTTCTATTAGTTCTTTAATTCTGTCTGTTAATGTCTTTTTATTAGTATCATTTATTATTTTAATTTGATGAATAGTAGTAAGTATTTGATTTAATCTTGAAGAAGCACTAATTGATATTTCTGAAGAAGAACTTACAATGAATTCTTTTTCATCTACAAGATAACCATCTTGATTAGAAACAAATCTACCAATAAGACGATCAAAACTCTTTATATCTTCTTTTAAATCTTTAACTAATACTTTTAAATCGTTATTATGTGTTTCTATATCGTCTTGTTCGCCAATCATTATATTTTATTTATGATTTTTTTTATATAATAATATATGATAAAATTTAAAATAAATAATGTTTTATATATTATGTTAGTTCATATCGTCTAGTGGTTAGGACCTCGCGCTTTCAATGCGATAACGAGGGTTCAATTCCCTCTGTGAACATGAAAATTTTTTTAAATATGACTGTTAATAATAATATTAAGAATAATCATTCAGAATCTGTTATATCTCAGATATCATATGCTTTATATATGTCTAATGATGGAGATTATATTATAGATATAATTGCATCTCTTGCTTATAAATGCCCAACTAGTGTAGAAAGATATTTTGTATTATTATTGAAAGTTTTAAAAGAGTGTAGATATATTATTTATTCTTCAGAACAGATATTAAAATCAAATGATAAAGTACAAATAGCTGGAATAATTAAAGATGATATATTAAAGTATAAAGATAGATTTTATTTTAGCAAGTTTATTAAATTATTATTAGATTTAAATTATGATGTGCGAATAAATAAAAAATTTTTAAGTATGTTTACTTTGGATGAAAATAAAAAATATTTAGATATTATAATTAAAGATATAGAAAATATTATTAAAATTACTTCTGATGGCGAAGTTAATGAATTAGATATGCAGAAAAAGTATCGTTTAATATCAAATAAAAACTTGTTTTGTAAGATTTTTAAATATTTAATAAGATATTATCATCATCAGAGAACAGTTAAAAATAATCATAACTTAGATAAAAAATTTAATAATTCATTAGAAATAAAAGTACAATTATTTGATACTATATATTTTGATATTATAAAAACAATTAGTTTATTTAGTAGTGTCTAGAATAATTAAAAATATAGAATAAGCTATAAATATTGAATCAATTGTATCACTCCATTTTTTTTTAAAGATAAATAATTCTTTACTTAAAATATTAATATTTTTAATTTTTTTATTATCTTTAATAAAATTTTTTATATCATCTTTTGTTTTAATAGAAATATTGTCTATATGTCTTACAATGGATTTTACAGATAAATTATTTATTTCTGCAATAGGCTGATGTACTTTATTCATTAGTGTATGTATTGCACCAGTACTTCTAAGAAATATTTGTTGAGCATATGCATATTTAAATGGTGTAAAATTATTATTTTCTAAAACAATAAAATCAGGATTAAATCTTAATATAATATCTTCTAAAAAATCATAAATATAACCAAATCTATTATCAAATTTTGTATTATGCTCATCTCTTATATATAAAAATTTTCCATATTCACATATATATAGAAATTTACAGTCTACTACCATACATAAACACCATCCTATTTTTGCAGAACCAGGATCAATACAAATATAAGTAATTATTTTCTTTTTAATCATGCTTATTATATATTTAATCTCCTTACATTGATTATTAGTATTCAGATATGACATATATTATGTTTTTAATTTATAATAAATTATAAAAAAAAAGAAATAAAGTGATACTTCATGGTAATGGTTTTAGTCATTTTAATAGTTTTGCATCTGTTGTAGCTTCAATAACACGTGATAGTAAAAGACATACTGATAATACAAAACAATTAATTGCAGCACTTGCTTATAATGGAACAAAAAATAGTAATAACAATACACAATATTTTCCATCAGAGAATAATTTTAATTCATCATTAACAAAATCAGATAGTCTAAAAAGTAGAAAAAGCAAAATAATGACAAAGTTTAGAAATATAGTAAAAAAACATATGAGAACAAAATCTCATAATAATATATAATTTATTTTTTTAATCAAACTTATATAACTCTAATATATTTTTTGATTGTAATATATATTTATATATATAAAAATGTTTAATAAAATCTTGTATATCATTTATTAATACTCCAGACCCATATGCAATTTTAATTATTCTATCTTTAGAAATTATATTTGGATTAATCTTTTCATAATCATTCATAGAATCTATTATATATCTATATTTTTTAACTGAATTAATATCTATTTTTACATTAGGAAACATATTAATTAAATGTAAATCACTTATAACAGAAACAATAGAGAGACTATATTGTATTTTTATAAATTTTTGAATATATACAAAATATGCTAAATCATGTATAAATATTTCCTTATATTTATATTTTTTACGATAGTAAACTTTTTTATATATTACTTTAATAATTTTATTTATATTAAATAATGTATTATTTTTATTATTATATTTAATAGAAGTTATAATAGGTGCATCAAATAATGCTAATGCTGTAAGTATTCCTCCTGCACTATGCCTTATATCACCATGTAATATAATTCCATCTATATTAATATTATTTTTCTTTAATGATGTATACGTATCATATATAACATGAGGCATTAGTTCACAATTAATAGCATAATAAAGTTTTTTTTGTTCTAACTTGTCATATATTGAAAATAGTAAATTCATATCATCACATTCAATAATAATAGAGTCAACAAGAAAATATACATCATAGGAAATATTAATAATATTTTTATATATAAAAGCTCAAGAATGCATTTCAGCCTGAAAAC
>JAOXYC010245456.1:0-10277 GCA_028565715.1 Phoronis pallida
TAGAATTTTCATCTTCATTTTTATGAAATTATTACTGAAGTGGGGGTCCAAATCAGCCACCTAGCGTCCTCCTCAGGTGGTCCTTTTTAGAGTTTTGGGGACCAGTTGGACTCCTTGGACCCCTGCTAGATGAAGCCCTGTACCATACCCTTATACTCTCCTACACATCGTCACAACTGAAAGTAGACTGTGCAAGACACCACATTCATCTCGGCCCCATTTGTTATTGGTTCAATCATTTTTCTGACGTCATGAAAACAATTTTGTCCAAACAGGTCATTTGCATTCTCTGAGAACACATGCGCATTCTCCATTGTGATATCGTGACATAGTTCCTACACAAACTCTGCTTGCAAGTAGCTAATCAGGACCAAGTAATACAGAGGCCCCTACCTACGGGTTCTCAAAGAATGTAACCGTATGGAACCAGGTTACATACCTAACTGTGATGTTCAAGATAACATGAGATCGGCCTCAATGGTTGAAACTAGACAACAGTCCATCCGAGGTTCATCATGATTTCACTTTTCAAACAGGGATCCTGGGCCCCAAATTCCAAAACTTTACTTCACTCGGTTATGTACTCTACATTTGTCTTATTGAAGCAGTCTCTGAAAGTTGTCCATGTGGCGGACTGGTTTTGTAATGTGATTGGTTTACTTTGGACGAACAATTGGAAAACCCAAGCCCAAGATTACATTTTTGCTACGTAGTCCTGATGTTGAACTCAAGATTGTAAGGTCCAGTCAGTCACATCTGTGGCAGTCTTTTCTATGGGACAAGAGTTTAGGGTATTGCCTTGGTGCTCTCGTTGTTAAGTGACAGGCTAAAGCATCGACTCGTTTCAACTTAAGTTCATCAGAGATGATGTTTCATTTTCTTAGAGTCAGCTAGATTTATTGCAGTGTGATATAAACCATAGAATCGAAAAATTTGCACTTTTTTAAACCTTAAATTGAGTATGACTGAGTCACTACAATTTCACTTTCATGAGAAAGAAGATCCTAAATGAGAAAGCTATAATATTCATCCTTTAATTAAGTCAAATGTCAAGAAGGCAGTTCATTGCTATATTTTCATGGCCTAGAAAGGTCATTAGATTCAATGCTCCAGCCATTAACTATGATGTAACAGTGCTCATTACCATAGCCTTTGTGTAATTAATCTGATTAGTTCTCTGTTAAAATACTTGTCTCTATCTAGTTGACTGTGTTAGAATATCACACGCTTGCATGTTTCATCGCCAATGTGTTCATACATGAGACATGTTCCGCAGTTGATCGGTCCCTTGTGTGTGATTGGTCATTTCTCCAGTGACTGATGAGCTGCCTTGCTCTCTTGTCTTCGATAATTATAAAGTCCTTTTTCCAACGAAAAGAAATAAACTTATTTAAACCAAATCTGAATGTTGTCCAAAGTTTTCAAATTATGTTACAAAATCTTGTCTCGGTGATGTTCTGTGGGTTCTTCCCTTGAAAACGTGGGATCCAAATTTTCAGACTTAAATGGCACCAAAATTAAAGATTTAGGGCCAGGCAGGGGAAAATTTGTGACACAGTGGGCTGCTATTCACAGACAACATGATACAGCCATTCTATTCTACAGCCAAAAAAATTAAATGTGAACAGTCTGCTTTCGGGAATTTTTTTATTTCAATGGCTGCTCGCAGAGGGATGGGCGGGAACCCAGGGTATAACGGTACTAGTACAGAATCTACACACTCCCTGTAAACATCTTGTCTTGTATTCACATTTCTTATGGTATTCTATCTACAGTTTAACATGAAATTAATGGAAACCGAGGCAATGAATGATGTAATAACCCAAGCAAATGTACTAGATAGCTCCAGCACATGTAGCATTGAATATGAAATGACTTCTTTCGACATCTGATTAATTGCGTGATCGTTAAATCATTTGTAAATTGGTTCAGTGTTCCACAAAGTGAAGTGCAAACCCAGATGTTGTCATTTCTTTAATCATAACTCGCTCTCAGCTTCTTTTAATCAATGCAGTCGATGCAGCATATCTATGTAGTTCTCCATTTTCGCGCATAATTCTAGCTCATTAGGTTGTTTTTACTAGCTCATATGTTGTTTTTGGTTGGTGGATTGTAACGGAACATCCCAAATCCCCAATCTTTTGGTTACCTTGTTAGTTTGTACTTGAGAATATGTTATAATAGAAATCTCCCAACCACAATCAATGATGTTCACTCATTTAAATTAATTACTTCATAACTCTCAGACTTGTTTTCATGACATAACATTGTCAATTGCAAATTAAAAAAACAGCCATCTTGAAACAAGAAGCTAGAGGCTGAGATCTAACGATGGTCTGTTCTTGCTTCGTGATAGTCAAGTACCGCTAAGTATATGTTGATTACGTCATTCCGCTTAAACACAGTCTCCTACTTTTGGTAAAAAAAATGGAAGACCCCCTGCAATTCATAAGTCCCTCAACTGAGTCGAAGGGGCTATAGTTCAGTCTAGCGGAGATCCTAAAAATTAAGGTACAAGTCGAATAAGTTGGTCTCTCGTATAACTTCCGTTATTCAGTCTTTGGAAACACATTGACTGAATAACGCCAATAAACAAGGAACCAACTTATTCGACTTGTACCAAAATTAATGCATAAAATCTTGGATGGGTAATACCCCGGGGTAATACCTTTGTATATATGGGAACTTCTTATGATAACAATATTTTAAAAAAGGAATTGGCCTTTACCAAAATGTGGGCTCATATCTCTTCTGTATTTCAACCTGTTTTTTGTAAAATTGTTTTAAGGATGATATGCAATGTTCCATGGTTCAAATGAAAGCAAACATCTAATTAGCCCACGTTCTCCCAGAGCATGCTATTCATGAATGAATTATGTGCCTATGATCATTGTAACAATCCTACATACTCGGATGATTATAATTACATTGATCAATCACAATCGTCTCCACGCATCACTGGACCACGTTATGATATCCAATACGATTAAACCACCACAAAATGATTATTCCCGTCTTCCAAGCATTTGTTGTGTTTCGGTTGATTAAATACTTCTTTAATAATCATGGAGATTTGCTGATTGGTTGATTAAATGCATCTTAAATAATCAGTATAAATTACCATTTTTTGGTTGATTACTCCGAACCCGCCTTGGATGCTGTTGATCATTGGTCAATGGTTAGTGCCTTGGTTAGTGATACAGATTTTGTAAGATTTCCAGCTAAACTTAAAGGTATTTGCAACTATTTCTGAATGTTCTCTAGGATGGTCTACAATGCTATCGTTATGCTAGGGATCCCTACATATTTGCCAATTTTCTTGTTCGGAATTAAAATCTTGAAATTATTCGAAAAAACATATTTTTCCAATGTGTTTAGCTATGACCTGCGTGCCAGTGACATCACAGATTTGATCAAAATATCGATAATATTTTTTTCAAAAAAAAATGTTTTTTCACTAAAATTGATTTTTCTAGCATAATGATAGCAATGTAGACCATCCTAGAGATCACTCAGAAATAGACTTTGCAAATGCCTTTAATGTTTACAACTGATGTATGTATCCTGTGGAGTGATCTAGGCTTGAAGAGATAGTAAAAGCTGTTTCATGTTGCCATCTTTTGGCATTCTTTGACTCCTTCGAATATTAACGGACTACCAAAACTATACATGGAGCATCCAGGGGGTTCTTTGATGAAATGGGGATAAGAAGGGCTAACACTCGGGTTAAAAAGACATCCAGTTTTATACCCTGTCACAATGGGAAGAAATTACCACCCAAATCAATACAAATATACCTGTGAATAAAGCAAATTTTTGATTCTTGTCACTTTACATCGTTATTTGGTACCCAGCATTCAAGTTGTTGGTATTGTCATTCTGTAAACCTTTTGTGAAATACTATTTACACCAGCAAATTTCTACTCGAAGTAAGTGCGTTCTCTGCATGAGTAAAAACAAAAAAGACCTAACAAACAACCATATATTGTTAATTGTTAAAACTTTCTTTGATTTTTTCCAGAAAAAGAACCGATGACAATCAGTGGTGGGAATTGTTTGATCCGAACACGTCACGTTTCTACTACTATAACGCTACTAGTCAGAAGACAGTCTGGCATAGGCCGCACAACTGTGATATTATACCACTAGCCAAACTTCAGGTAATGGTCGTTAAACATTTATTATGTGTGCAACTAAATACAAGTTTAGTCAGTTCAGTAAATAAAATTTAAAAAACTTAACTTCAGTATGAAGCAGGAAATTATTAACTTACAAGTTTCAAAAATCTCTTCATTATGTTTTGAGATGAGTGAGGGTTGCATTTAGTAAAACTCAACTTAATTTATAGTAAAGCCAACTCTGGATATCAACCAAACACCTCAATTATTAAACATAAATACAGTGGGTTTAGACATTGTGTGACATTCAGTATTGTGAACCAAACTGTCATAATGAATATTGCATCCCACACGATTCTGTACCAGTTTTAAATTCAAGTGGTACTATTTATGGGAATACTTTGCCACCGAATTAGTGAGAGGAGTTAAAAAAATTCAGTATTTGAAGATTGCACATGTCATTTATTTTTTGTAGAGTAGTTTCTTTATTTTACACAAGGTGGCACTCCACACTTGATAAAACTGTGCCATGCTTATCAATTATACTGTTCAATGAAAACAGCAATCAATTAAAAATTAGGGCCTACATGCAAATAAGCTCTCTCATAAAATCATTATTAGACTATTGGTCAAGGAGAAATTTGAGATTTTATCAATATCTGTCGAACAATGTGGTCTTTTGTGATTACACTTTATGTGTTAGATGAACAAAGAAACTTGCGTTCAAATCAATTCACAGCAGCAAACGAATGCAATGCTGATGTTTTATTTACCAATTGGTGCAAATCTGGTCTTAATTGATATTTAGTTCGGTTCTTTCAAGTTTCATGTACACAAATTTCAGTGAAAACTTTCAGATTATCATTTATGATGGTAGAGTTAGGCATTTTATCATGGCACTTCTTGAAGCGAACAAAGTTTAAGAAAATAAGTCTGAAAAAATGCTTTCCGACATGGCAATTAAAATTGATAATAGAAGGTGTAGTTACCTTGTAATCATGTTTTATGAGCTTGCCGAATAGCTTCAGAGTAATTGTTATACAATGACGAAGATCGAGGCAAAAGCAAAACTTTTTAGTCTCTCCCACAGCCTGTCTCAACCGATGGTCTGTTCTAACAGAGCGATAAGCAAGTCTCCTTGATGACGTCACTCCGCTTAAACTCAATTGTAACTCGATCTCTACTTTTGGTAAAAATACCGGAAGACCCCCTGCGATTGATACAGTCCCTCGACCTGAGTAGAAGGGGCTGGAGTTCAGTCTACTAACTTTTGAACCACTTTGATTTCGCATTTTTGTTATCAGTTAAATCTAAACCTTATCTCGTTGTGCAAATACATTAGTTACTGGAAACCTGGTGTGAATTCTAGACTTGAATATACCTTGGCTTAAGTTTCGCAATAAAAGAATAATTGTTACATCTTGAACATCAGTTTTCAGTTAGAGTGATGGTTTGTTTTGACCAGGGGAAATAACCAATTAGTACAAAGGAAATATGCATTAATGCTGTCAATAAAAAGTTGGTAATTTTCAATCCCACTCACAATTTATGAACGAAACTAACTGACAAAACATTTGAAATCTTAATTGACAGAATTAACACAGCTCTAATTCTTGTAACTAGGAAGCACAAGTTAACTGTCTGTTAATCACATAATTGCGGTGAAGTTATGAATAAAACCAAAAGAAAACATATCCTCTCATTAACTCAACAGCTCAATAATCACAGCCCCGGGCTGTGGATATACAAACACTGCCTTCACCAGTCAATATTCCATCACACAGATATTGATCCAAAATTTATTTTGGGAATTTTGTACACATCGCCATCAGCCATGTTTTTTGGCGAGCCGAATCTTTTACAATCCGTTCACCTGTCAAGGAAAAATTATTTCATTTTGTGTCGTCGTGATTAGGAATTTCTATACAGCTATTTATACAGTCTTTATTGATCCATCTGGAAGCTCTAGTTTCACTGGATTAGAATGTTTATATAGGGATGTGGAATCTTGCATATAACCTGGATTTATAGATGATAACAAGAAACCGTGAAGTCGGTGTATAACACACCTTTAGTGTTTAGCAAGACGTTGATATCGGATTCAAACACGAGTCTGGATGACTGTAACACTTTAGGATTGTGGATAATTTGTGACCTTTTTTGAGCTCAAGACCACTTTTAACATGCACTACAAGTGGGCTCATTGATTATTTTGCTGATATGTAGAGTTGAGTGGAACTGGATTTATATGAATTGAAATAAGGATTGGTGTTTTAAAGTAGCTGAAACAGTCTAAAAATCCTTTGGAATGTATAAAAGGTCTTACACGGTGAATAGCGTGCCGGTGCGCAGGAAGTCAAAACTAGCCTCTATTGGTCGCTTTATTGAGCAATTAGTAAGTGCATCGACATGAAGTATACATTATGAATTTTAATTTATTTTGTGGAAGTATTAGATATTGTAGTTTTTTGTTTTTCATAGCACATTTGGTGATTTACTTTCAGAGGGTTCGCGGTTTTGTAAATGGTGATATGATGTGTTATTGAATCTTTTTACAAATTTATTCTATTCTAATATCAACCTATATATTTTACTGTGGAAACCCCCTTGTTTTCATTTTCATCATATTTCATTAATTAGTAATCAACCTAGATGAAACTTTATCCTTGAAATCTCCTTTCTTTTTCTATGAAATACCTGTTGAACTGCATGAATTCTCAAATAGGAAGAATATAAAGTGTTCTTGCGTTATTTATTTTGTTTCGTTACTTTGCAGACACTTAAACAGAACACAGAGGTTCGAGATGATGATGATGAAAAAGCTGCCAAAGAGAAACGAGAAATCTCAACACAGACTCCAGACAGCAGAAAAGTATGGTTGTCTATTTCAAGATTATATAAAGCTTGAATGAATACATGCACTGATTATAAACAAAAACTCTAATTTTCTAGACTAAAAGTGTGAATATTGTTCTCACCAACCTTCAATGGAGTTTTTTCGCAGTTCTCCATGACATCACCCTATCCCCAATGAGTCAGTTTGCTCGTCTTTATTTGAAGAAATTACTAGGGACCCTGGTCAATGCTTAAACGCGTACATCGCTATTTACGAAAGTAAAATTATCAATTATTAAAATACGACGTTTTCATCCATTTCTTTTACATAATTTGATCATTTTTCATTGCCAATTCCTGTTACTACCGGCATTTTTTATTGAAAACCAGAGTTAATATGTTACAGTTGATCTCAGTTATCTTGACACCCTGTCAAAATTGTTCATCAAGTCACATATGGCGACTGTATAGAGATTTCCAGAAGAAAAGAAGGTAGTTATTGGTTCAGATGCATGTAAGGATGCAATTTGTAACAACAATTCCAACGCAATTGGCCTCATTCAATAGTTGACAATTTCACATTCGAATGTAGCAATGTATTACTTTAAATTAGGCAGCATCAGTCTAGTACTGATCATGGAGTTTTTACTGTAGTTCACCCAATCTATAGGTTGCAGTGACTTTCAAGGGATATTTCGTTTGACAAATTTTATATTTTTCAGAAACATGACCACCATAGGTCATCCTCAGTAAGGTCACAGGCCAGTCCAAGGTCAACAAGGCGACATGTAAGTCACTAGTTTAACTTTTTTCTAAAATATTAGTAGGTTTTGAAAGGAAGCATGTGCATAAAATCAAAGAATTTATTATTTATGTTACATTTAAAATCAGAGTGGAACAACAGCTGCAAATGTTTATGCGCCTTTCCACATTCGAATTCAATACTTTCAAGTTTTGTTATAAAGGAGACTTTACTGCCATCTTTAACAAATGTTCTTCTAGTAACTTTGGTTTAATCATAGAAACATAGTTATTTGCTGACCTCAGTCAGTCTATTGATTACCATCTGATACCTGATCAATTATTCACAACTATTCAACAATGCAATGTAATGGTAAAGGTAGTAGAGTTGCCACTTAAGGTGTTTGGGATATAATATGCCAATCTTGAAAGATTTCTAAATTGTATATTTAGAAGGGATTAAAACATTTAGATATTAAACTCTTGTCTCTCATTTCGAAAGTGCTAACTGTTGTTCATTCTTGAAAGCTAAAATATTGATGATTATTCATCATTGCAAAAAAGATAGGAAATTAATTTTTTTTGCAACATATTAAACAAGTCTGGAATAAGCACAATTGAAAGTTTAAATAAAACTGTTTTAAAATAAAAAAGTTAAAATACATGCATGACCAAAAGTGTGCCACATGAAAGGCCACTTGCCATGAGCCAATCACAGATCTTAAAGATAGGTCATATAACCTTATCAGGATTTTTTATGCTTTCATATCCTAGTGTCTGCTAGGGTTACTGTGGTAACCGTTGCCATTAGCAACCCATGATGTGTGAGGTGGGGTGATGCACACTTGATTAGTTTATCTGATAGTAAAATGTCAAACTGATAACTAAATTCATTTCTTTCCTTCTGCACGGATATCTTAAACCAGTCTCCTGCAACCAATATACGATGTACGCACATATTATATGAGATCTCTTAGCATCATTACATAACAGTTATATTTATCTGGTCTAATTAATTACTGGAATGATTAACGTCTTATGCCAGGCATATTTAATACTTGGAAGATGTATATCATCACACAACAAAAATGAATGATATGGCTTGTAATAATTTGTTGGGTCTAGGCTATTAGTATTACTGCATGTATAATTCACGAATCTCAACAAGTAACAAACATTGCAAGACAGTACAGAATGCTGATTTTTTTCTTCCTTTGCTGATTTATCTGTCCTCATCCGAAGTCTAACCTAAATTATGTCTGGCCATCTTTTGCTGATGAAAGTTAGCCTCAGGCAGCCCATACAGTCTTATCAACAGATAGCCCCCTACTGCTGTCAGACCATCTCTCTATACTTTATACAACACCATATATTTCTCCTGATGCAGTGTATGCGGGATGAGCCACAGGAATAGCTGGCCGTCTCTGGCTAGTGTGGACAATGTTCAGGTTTTCACTGTCATTTAAGTGCTTGTCCCGACCCTTCATTGGCATGTGAATGATTGACTTATGTCAATCTAGTCTTTCCCGATTTTGGAAAATGTATAAACTACAAAATATTTGTTTTATTTAAATAGTATTACCTTCCTGCTTTGGTTTCTTAATTTTCTTTTCTTTTTTAGGCACATCACCACAAAGCTAATAGTCAGGGAGGAAGTGGACGTTATGACAGGGTGGACCAGATTCTGAATGGTGACCGGCCCCGTCGTCATGCGGAGGGTCGCCATGCAGACAGTCGCCATGCAGACAGTCGCCATGCTGATGGTCGTCATGCGGATGTAGGAACAGAAACTCCTCCACAGAGACCAACAGACTCCCCACGTAGTCACTGTAGCAATAGCAAGGAGTCCCGTGGTGAACAGACAGTGCCAGTAAATCTACCGCGGAGGGATAGTTTCCCTCGGGAGGAGAAACCTGAGTTACCCCATCAGTTTGAGCATATTAGCAAGACATTAACTCGTGAGCATGTGCGACATGAGGCACACCCAGCCTTTCAGAGGCAAGGCTCATTTAGCCAGGAACATTATGCCAGGCAGCCTCCACAGGATATGGCCAGTCTGCCACGATCAGATTCTTTCACTAAGGAAGTGCTTCGGTTACGTGACCCGGGATATAAACCAGAGAGTGGCAGTAGTAGCGGTGGTAGTAATTATTCACCAGTTTCCTCATTGCCATCCGAAGGGTTCACGCATTCTGTGGAGGGGTCATTCGCCCCCACAAGACCCAGGCGGTTCCCTCGAACAAACCCAACTTATATTCGCAGAGAAAATCATGCCCCCTTACCCGGTGGGGCACTACCAGGTAGGAAACCTCATGAACAATCCCACCCTATTGCAATGGAACATCGGTTACAGGAGGGAGGATTAGCGGAACAGCCACCGGCTGTTCCACCTCCCCCTATCTACCACACATTAGAGCCTAGTGTAGGTTCACAAATTTCACATCCACACCCAGTGTATGACAATGACTCTGGATATATAGATATACGTGGACGACATGAGAGGTCGGATAGTGACAGTAGAGGTCGCCACGAGAGGTCAGATAGCGATCTGTCTCACTCGTCATATAGAGGATTACATGAACG
>JAOXYC010245678.1:0-10275 GCA_028565715.1 Phoronis pallida
TGAACCTAGTATCTTTGTATGCATTGAACAATGTGCAAGGAATGTGTTGTTCACACCAATATAACAACCAACATTCCAATAATATTTCTGCCACTTAACAAAAATTTGAGGAAAGTGGATTGAAATCTTTTGGACAGTGGGTTAAAACACTTATTATTCAAATGTCTCACCAAGCGGAATCAACTGCCTTGCGTCCCCACTTGTAGCACCACCCAGCATACATGAACCAGGCCTTAGCTAGATCAGGCGACAGCTGGGTAGACATGTGATACAACCGACCAATCAGAGCGTCACTATCGGTCATCGACGTAGACACAATTTGGTCATCTGAAATTTGAGAACACACAACCTGATTGTGACCTATATAATACGAAATTTATTTCAAATTGGAAGTGGTCATTGCATCTGCAAGCAAACATATGCAATTGATAATAATGTTGGTAGACTCTAGATGATGTTTTGTAGAGGTTTGGTGGTTAGATAATGGTTTCGCCCATGATCTTGCTTTTGATGGCTCATGTTTTAAGAACATTGCACGTCAAATTGATTGACAGCTTGAAGATAGCTGGTCTATTACTCGTCTTTTATGATCTAAAATTATTTTTAAAATACATGATTTTTTAAATAGGTTATAAAGCCTACTCACCAGTAACACTCTCCATATCAAGTAACCACTTCATATCTTTAGTCATACTGGTCTGGCTTGACTCCTCCCCCGCTACTGTCCACTTCAGCTGTGTGGCCAGTTGACTGAGGGTCTTCTGGTCATTCGTCAACCACTTCACCAGGGTGATGACTGACTTGGCAACCAAGCCGTTACACACCGCAGCCATCTCAGCATTGAGGTCCTGTTCGGGTTGTTTGTTGAGCACGGCGAAATGTACGAGGGTGTCGCATAGTTGATCCATGGCAGCTTGTTGGTTTCCTGTAGCGTAAAGTAGTTTAGACATTTCCCGCTCAATCTTAAGTCCTTTTATGGAGTTGATGTTAACTGAAGAAGACCTTACTGTGCTGAGTGCCGTTAAAACGGAATTGGAGTCAATGTCCGTGATGTCATACACATGTTTTAAGACGTTACGCTCGGCCAGCCGAAAGTTGCCCTGCTTGCGACTATGATGTGCAGCAGACAGAAGAATATTAGACAATGACCGGGCAGAGTCTGGAGAGGGCGCTAGCTGACATTGCTTCTCTAGCAGAGAGCTCATCTTGTGAATGACTGATGACGAGTGATACTTTGGATGAAGGGCAGACTCTGGCGTCATGGGGATAATCTACAAAATTTAAGAACATAAGTTAAGCACTGCATTTCAAGTAAAAACTACGAAACATAAACAAGAGAACTGGTGAGTTATATACATTTTGTACTAAATGATGCCAATTCTTATTCATCACGACAGAAGATTCGTCAAATTCAACAAGGACTCACCAAACTGTTTTCATCATTGTATAACTTGGCAACTCCACTAAGACAGTACATACACATCAATGTGTCGCTGGTCAGGTTTGGAGGCCAGTCATGTGACTTCGTCTTCAGGGCGGTTTCAGCTATCTTTAGTGCATCAACAACAGCAAGATCATCCTTGTCCCTGGTGATAAATCATTTATTGACAAATCTTTTTATGGTGACTTGCAATCATATAATTTACACGGATTATGATGAGTTCAATCAAAGGCAAAAAAATCAGGGTCCTTGATTTCTAAAGCCTTCACGCAGTTTTTCCAAGATAAGCAATCACATTGCAAAACAAGGTAGTCAAACGGGGGACATTTGTTCAAAGCAAGTTATGCTATTGGTTAACTTTTGGTGGCATGGTGGACTGTTTTCTGAAGAATCCAGAATCATTTATTTGTCATTTGTGGTGCCAAGAGGTTTTTCTAAATTTCCAAATTAATCATTCTTATAGTGACATGTATGATAAGAATGAAAACAACATAAACATAGGGTCCTACACAAGAGATTTGAGATTTCTTAAATGAGTTAAAAAATGTGCAAAAAAATCATCATTGAATGATGATATTCAAATACAAGGTATTTTTTCTCACATGCTACCTAATATTTGCATTATGAACAAAAATCCACCAACCTGTCTTTATAGAGAGAGCACATTGTGACAGCTCTGAGAAGCTGCTGATCACAATGACTCATGATATTTCCCTTATCCCAGCTGACCCCAGACAGTTGATGTGTACCGAGCTGACTGGTGGAGGCTCCCGGCACGAGCTCAAGGTGCTGTTGCACCGAGGTGAAGTCTGAGGATTCAAAACTAGCCAGGGCTCTGAAAACATAACCCGGAGCATAATTTAAATGTCTTTTATCAAGCTTTACAACTTACTTGAGTTTTATAAACATAACCTTGAAATGACCTTATTGAGGGTTTCAATCACTCCCAGCACCCCTTATCTGACCCCCAGATGTAATACGGGTCACAATTATGTTTCAAAGGTTTTTGATGTTTGTGGAAACAAAAAAACATTTATCAATATAGATGAAAATTGCTTAACAAAACTTGGACTCTTCAGCGGATAGATTTAGAGTAGTCTGGTGTGCATTTTGAAGTAATTTCAAACTAACTTATACCTGAAATGGAGTCCAAAAAAATGTCTGCCCGGACATGGCAATTGAACCCACGGTTATTATTAACTTAAACCAGAGACCGTATATATAGAGACTGTCAACTCTACAATGTTGCCGTGTAAAAAAGCGTGTACGCGATATTTGCTTACAGCAGACGGGTGCTACTAGTGGTACCTATTGGATGCTAGGGTGCTTCTTAGCGTCCAACACGTGTGGCTAGTTGCGCCCGTCTGCCGCAAGCAGAACACGGGGATCGGACAACTTTGAGCTGCAATAACTTCCGAAATAATTGACGAAATATTGCTGGAATGACAATTATTTGTTAAGTTAAGTACCAAGATTAGTAAAAT
This sequence comes from Phoronis pallida, assembly GCA_028565715.1. NCBI lineage: Eukaryota > Metazoa > Phoronida > Phoronidae > Phoronis > Phoronis pallida. The sequence continues at coordinate 2,926 of JAOXYC010245678.1, forward strand.
TGACACATACAATTGAACAGACAAGAATTATAAATCGATGCACGCAGTAATCGTGAGACTTGACCGTCTTATCAATTATAAGGTCTATTCCTATACCTATAATAGGAATACACTCCTCCCCAATCAGACCAACTTACTTGATGTAGTTGATATCTATATCATTGTTGAAAGCAGTTTGCATCAATTTCCCATTACATTCCTGTCTATACTGTTGTAATTTCTCCTGCCAGTCCAGAAGTTCACCCCAACAGCCCAGAGACCTGTAACAATCTGTGACCTACAAACAATACAAAATGGGCGTTACTCATGTTAAAAACCTAGTACAATAAGATAACTGCCATATTGATTCTTGTATTTACTTTGCACGACGAAATTGCAGAATTTGGACTTTGCTTGAAGTAAGATGCATCATAAATACAAATTAATTCAAATGATAAATTTTGTATAGAAAAATTTGGAACACGACTGAGAGTCGAACCCAGGTCTCACTGTTTGCCAAACAGATGCTCTACCAACTGAATACATTAATTTGTAACAAAAACAAGTTTGACTCATTCCAAGGCAGAGCTAATAAATCATCTGGATTTTTATTCATAAATAAAGATCCTATCACAAACATCCTTTTCTCACATGAAAAGTGTTGTTTTACGCATATACTGTGGAAAATGTATATCACGTAAATTCCAAGCTCATATCCTATATGCTTAGTTTACCAAAATTCTTTAAAAATTCAAAATCAGCCTACTCACCATCTTAGACAGTTGACAAGCAATGACAGGGTCATGTTCAGTAGGTTTAGCGAGAACGTGCATCTTGTCAGTGTTAGCACGAGGACTAGTGCTGGGGGAGATGTAATGACTGTCTTTGTCGCTAGGGGACTCTTCCATCACATAGTCTTTAAAGGCTTGCTTCAGGTCTATCAGTGCATCCTCGTATCTGTTAATGAAAACATCACACTTAGATGATGTGCCACCACATAATGTTGTCTTTTTAGCAAGACATAACACCAATGTTGCTCAATATAAATTTGGGTGAGGAGCATTCAGAAAACTTTCAGGCCTATAGCAATCAGTGTCTTCAACAGAATAAAACAAATTGCCATATTCTAATCAATGTAGTTTGAATGTGAAGTAAATAAACTAAAGACACTATAGATGTGCCAGTAAAATATTTGAGGAGATTATCAAAAATTAATAAATGTAGCCAAAAGAATATGCTTATGAAATGAACTGCAAAATTTTCAAATTTATAACATTTTGAACTATTCCTTTTAAAATAAAAGTTTTCAAATTGGGGATTTCCTCAATCATACTTAGCCGAGGCCTTGTCCACAGCAGCCTTGAGGCCGGGTAGTTTTCTCCCAAGTATATCTTTACTCCAGACATATAGACCTGTGATGGCTTCAGGACACTTTAGGTCGTCGTAAGCTTGCACCAGGTACATGATCACATGTTCAAACTCAGGCATCTAGAACCAAGGTTTACATATTAGTTTTTTAATAAATCTTTTAGAAATGAATATCAAGATGAATAGTCCATGTTTAGCCATAAAAGTCATATTAGCATATTGCAGTGAAATTGTTGTACATATTGTAGTTAAACTATAATTTCTTTTGTTAGAAATGCAATTGGTAGAAATTGGATTTATTCTTGACATTATATTGAACTACCGCATTAAGAAACTAATTTGTGGAATTACGAGAAACAACAAATAAGGTGCATGCAGATATTTATGAATAACTTTTTACATTACTTTTATGCGGGCAGCTGATTTATTTTCTCTTAGCACTTCTTTACCTTGAGCAAAATTGGTCAAAAACAAGACAAGCTTTACTCAATTCTTCTTACAACAACTTTTAACCAATCTCAACAGAAGTTATAACCACATCCTGTATTTACTAAGACAGACTTTATACATGCTCCTCATTCAGATGCATATCTAAGTATACCATTTTCAAAACCTGTCTCAAAACATTTACCGCAGTGTTCCCAGACTCCTTCATTTCCCCCAACAGTTGTGTGGCCTGCCGTACGACATACGCACTCTGTCCTGCGTGAGAGGCGATCAAGATGATACACATGCGTATCCTAGTCAACCATTCCTGACATGTTCCCTTGTTGGTGCGGAAGAACGTTCTCACAGCCTGTCATGGAAATCAGTTTAAATATTATTAATAACAGCCTGCCAAAAAAAATAGTATGTCATTGTTTTATAACAAATTTAATGAATTTGAAAGACAGAAAAAATCCGAACTGAACTGGGAATCGAACCCAGGTCTCCTGATTGCCGGTCGGTAGCTCTAAACAACTGAGCTACCCAGCCGGAGTTAATTCTGTCTGAATATTTACGCATAATAGCGCTATTAATAGCCAGTATAAATTTAATGATTATTAGAGTCCTTTCATTCAATGCTATTTTTCTTCAGAGCAAAAATATAGTGGGATTAAATATTTTTGAAGACGGAAATACACAAATCTCTTGACGAGCAATTGAACCCAAGTCTCCTATTTGCGAACACTTGTATTTACGTAATGGGCTGAGATAAAAACTTTAACCCCAATGCATATCATTTGTTTTTAGCAAATGTCTTCAGGAAAATATTATTGCGGATTTATCAACAAAAAGGAATGTCAAAATGCAACAGAATATATAAGTCTATCTTATCTAATATTGCAGTGAAACTTAGTTGTAAACATAAAACACAATACCTTAGTTGGCTGAGGCATCGCTATAGCACATCCCTCAAACGCATTATACAGCAGTTTCTCCAAGTGTTCCATGAACTGCAGTAGTAGACTCACACTCAGTTGACATGACTCACTGGAAGCTACAAAGATGAAATAAAGAATTTATGTTAAAATTTCTTCAAACTAAATGATGTCAATTTTTATTTATCCAGGAAGTGTATTTGAACCTTTATTCTAACAAGCGCTCAACTTCATGAGTTAATCAAAACTGTCCATCACTTTCTTGGTAGAAAACATCTCTATGAGACTGACTGTTTTCACAATATGATTGATTAGATTTAGAGAACCATGTGGATATTTCAAATTCCAGGCCTTATTGATTGAAATCTCAAATATAAATAAATTTACTTAACAGCAGCTATTGGGAATATCCCACGACGATAGCAAATTTTCAAATGGAAGTTGTTCTCACCAGTCTTAGTGATGTCATCGCCAGCATTTCGGATCTCGGCAGCGTACTTCTTCAATGTGTTCTCAATAGTTGTGAAAGTCTCCTGTGGTTTACCCAGCGGGGTGCGTAGCTTGCTCTGCAGGCAGTACTGAGCACACTCCCAAGTGGCCCAGAACCACAATAGACTGTCACTGCCGTCAACCTGGTGGGAACAAAAATGGTGAAATCAGAAAATCTGAATATGGAAGGCTAGATAGCGTGTGTGATTCTCCGATTCAGAAGGCGTCAACAACATACTTGAAACACGAGGTAAAAAGAGTGGCATCAGCAAATGACAGAAATGGTTTCTGTGTTTTTCTTAAAGTGATGTTCACAGTATTTCTGAAACCTGTGTGTTTCAATAGTTATCCTGATATTCTGTTGTCCAAGTTAAAATGAATATATAATGACAATATTTCATTCTAAGGTTTGATTTCCCAAGTATTTGCAAGTTTGAACGAGCTAGTCATTTTGTTTTCAGTTACACTTATACCAACAATTGCAAATTTCACAGAGGCCCCTTTTTTTATTCACGAAATGTTTAACAACAAAAGAAATCACGTTGAACATTCAGTGAGCGTGTATTTACCAAAGGCATGAGTGAAGTCTTGATATCTTGTCTTTGACAGCCATGGAAGATTCTCATTAACCAGGAACCACCACAAATTGACCTGGAAGGAAATGTTAAATAGATTAACTCCAATTATTGGTTCTCAAAATTAAACTGACAACAGTTTTAACATTGTTTTAACGATTTAAAAATGTTAAAGAGCCATAACCGGTTACGGGCAGTTCAAGGCCTAAAACAAAATTTGATAGTTCTATTGGATCAGAAATGGCTTCATGAAGTTATTAACTTAAAAGTAAACCGCCGAAAAATGTAACTTAAACTTGGTGGATTTTTATAAAATAGTATGAAAAAATCTAATGGCTTCCCTGACCACTTGTGCAGTAATAATATCATAGACATATATCAGAATGTCACATACTTTGGAACAGCATTGAAGAGAAGGAATCCCATGATGCTCCTGAAATCTTGTCCGTGAAAGTTGCCAGTGGGTGGTCTAGACATGTGCTGCCTCCTAGCGAGCCAAGCTTCAGCTATACTAGGCGAGTCTTTACCCTTGTCGCAGAAGGAATCCGTGTCACACCTGAGAAGAATTCATCAGAAATTAGAATTTTACAAGTACAAAGAAGTATCCAAATTAAATTGAGATGGGAACACTAGAGTTATGAAATGCTTAAATTTTAAAAGTTAAAACACAACATTTCAACCAGTAGACTAGGGTCCAATTCATAAGGGCAGTGTGGGGGCATAATGTGTTCACTAGTACTAGCAGAGTACCCAAAACTTTTTGTCTCATCAATTCGAATCCCTAGTAGAGGAATTCAGTACCGTTTACCATATCGTAGAAGTTATAGTTTAAGATTATATCCTTTGACAGAAAGATCTGAGATTTTCACAAAAACACAATCAAGCCACATGCCTGTCCAACAAATCCCTAACAAAAAAAAAGAATCAAAAATACTTCTAAAACAATGAGCAAATGGTGTTGGAGAACAAACCTTGTTGCAACTTCTACTGGTATAAGCCTGAGTAAGATCATGTATTGTTCCCCCACTTCTGGACGTTGGTCATTCAGCCTCTGTATACACAACTGATATATTCTGAAATTGAGTTATGAATTTGATTCGTTGTCAAGTTCATTGTTATTTTTAATTAAAACAGCACACACAAGGCTTGACCAATGTTAATTTATAGACTTTAAAGTAAGACTTACTTAGTTCAAACTACTTTTAACTGAAAGCCATTTTTAAATAAAATAACATTTCAGGTACAGAAAATCTACGAAATCACAAACATGGCAAACAGTTTAATCAAATGACACTTTTAGGTTATAATGAAATGAAACAAATTCAGGAAAAATCATTCTCATCTACAGGGAATTAAACACATGATCTCTCACTAACCAAGATCTTTTTGATGGTCAGATCAAAAACAGTGACAGTAATTTAAACTACCTCCTTCCACCTCAACGGTCATCGGTGTATGGACTCAGAAGTTCCAGGAAATTCCCAGTGCCTCGTATTAAAGGTATTTGCAACTATTTCTGAATGTTCTCTAGGATGATCTACAATGCAATCATTATGCTAGAAAAATCAGTTTTAGTGAAAAAAATTTCAAGAAAAAATAATTTTTGATATTTTGATCAAATCCGTGATGTCACTGGCACGCAATTCATAGCAAAACACATTGGAAAAAAACGTTTTTTTCAAATAATTTCAAGATTTGAATTCCAAACAAGAAAATTGCCAAATTTATTTGGCAATTTTCTTGTTTGGAATTAAAATCTTGAAATTATTTGCGTGCCAATGACTTCACAGATTAGATCAAAATATCAAAATAATTTTTCAAATTTTTTTTTCTGATCACTAAAATTGATTTTTCTAGCATAATGATAGCATTGTAGACCATCCTAGAGTTCATTCAGAAATAGTTGCAAATACCTTTAAGAACAATCGAATGAGGAGTGATTTATTTCATCACATATTCACTATTCATGTGCCAATGAAATTAAATTCAATTATTGATCCTTCTTTAAAGTTACATAATTATTCAAGACTCTGATTCTTTTATTTATACTTAATATGAATTTCTGTCTTTTTAGTTACTCTTCTCATAAATACACATTTAGTGTGATTTATATTGAACTCACTGTGTAAGAATGTCATCTTTCAATACTGCTTTGGTCTTCATGATAGACTGTAGACACAGACAACATCTCAATACTACATCTACTTCACTGCTGTAACCTGTAATAAGAAAATATATTGTAAAGATACAACCATATCAAATGTGAATGCCATCTGAGGCATATTTTGCCATCAGAGAGTTATTTGTTAAAGCACCCAAAAAAATTTCAAACTTTGCCATACCACCCATCACAAACATGTGATTTTATGTCTAATAATCTTTATTAAAAGAAAGATTAGTATCTTTTAAAGTTACTTTTCTGTAATTGATACCAGTAAATGTCAACTTTTTGGTAGTAATTCTGAATATGATTCAATTCAAGAGAAAAGGCATAAAATGTGAATCCAGGTCCCCTGATTGTCTGACATGTGTTCTACCAACTGAACGACGGGGTCCTTATATTTTCTGTGCTATACTGCTAGTATAAATGATCTCCCATGAGCGGCTCTATGCTCTACTTTTTCGCACGAAGATTTTTTCAGCTCATTGATATTAGAGTTAAATACCAATACATAGTAAAGTGTATTTATTTGTCTTACCACTTAGCGCTATTCCACCAAAGGAGGGGGGCGGGGGGGGGGGGGCAGTTTAATTAATTATAATATAGGTAGGTGGGTATTTCTGTGAAAAAATATATAAGTATAAGAAAAAAATTAATTTAAATATATGGGTAGATGGGTCTAAAGAAAAGTGCCTTCCCCCTGGGGATACGTTTTTTGCTGGAATAGCCCTTATCAACAACACAGAACACATCTTCTCATTGTTTTCCAACTCACCAAGATTGAGGATTAGCGGGTAAAGACTGGAGAACTGTTGTTTACTATATACATGTGGACTTGACTCAACTGATTTCATGATCTCGTGTAACCAATGAAGTGTCAGCAATCTGTAATGAAATGTTATCATAATGAATCTGCTTTCAATTGCATAAATTTAGCTATACAGATTGGCATCATCATGGTTTTTGTAGAATTCTTTTGATATTGTGCAACAATCAAATAATACAGCACATAAAGTTATCGGTGGATAAGAAGTAAATGCAACTTTGCCGTCACTACCTCGTTGTTATGCAGAGCATAAATATCAATACAAATTTTTTACTATCCCATCTTGATATTAAATTGGGAAGTAAATTCTTAATAAATAAACATTGCTGATTTTTCAGAGACTAATAAAAATAATTTATCACATAACTACCCAAATATTATGAACTATTATGACATCCCACGTCATTTATATTACATCCTACGTCATTTATATAACATCCTACGTCATTTATATTACATTAACGCTGGAATTAATTTTCACAGAATTTCTTAGTTTTTCAGTCTTGATTAATGTAATGTGATAAAATGATTCTCAAATTCATGGGAAGTAATACAACCTTTTATTGGATGAGATTTTGAAAAATCATAGAA
>JAOXYC010245900.1:0-10267 GCA_028565715.1 Phoronis pallida
GAGTGGTGTAATTGAATCATTAATACATGTATAAAAACATAATAAAGGGTTACTTTGCTGGGTTGCTTGTACTTTAATGTCTTGGAAAGAAACAGTGAGCTTTATTTATAAATACAATTTTTCATCCATTAATATACAATGATTCTAAAGACCATGTAGCTTGTGATCCCAAACCAAAAACAAGTACTCACATTAACATTGTAAAAGTGTAACACATTGCTGTAGGTTACAAATCCAACTCGGATTTCAGATTCCTCCATGTTTGCTTCTCTGAAACACAGAAACATGTAAAGTCCTTATTTTGTCTTCGCTCAAATGTCTAAGTTTTACTTGAAATAGGTAGTGAACTTTAAGGCACAATCTTTGTGTGAGAATGACAAAGGGGATTTTAAGATTGAAAGGTTGGCGTGTACTCCTTCTAACTAACAATTGTAAATCTGCTAAATAATCAGCAACTGAAAACCTCAAGAGAGTTTGATGAACAGAATGATACAAAGTGACCCGTATAATACAGTATTTTCTCGCCATTTTGGGACACCTGTCAAATTGGGATACCAAAATTTATTTGCAAAATTGAATCTTTTGATACCCCAAAATTTGGGTAAGGTCCACATACTAAAATATGGGTTTTCGTCTATTTGGGACAATTTTAACTACACATGTGCCATTTTCTGGAAATTAAAGTTAGAATTTTTAATGTTCATAAAATCGGCACGCCCTGAAAAGGGTTAAATATGATTTGGGACAAGCAATCAAATTTCTGAAAAGTGGTGGTAAAATACCGTTTGGCTTACTTTGGCAAGTTAACAAGTATATCATCCTTGATTCTACTACATATTAAGTGTACCAGTCCACTTTTGACACTGTTATAAGACACATCAATCATGAATATAAATGCTGGAGGCTTGGGCAGAACACCACCCTGAAAATAAAATAAACAGTCATAAAAATTAATAGTGTTTTATTTGTCTTTTTGGATGGTTCAAATCCGGCATCAAAACGCAAATCAACAAGAAAGTTTTTGTGCGAGTCCTTTGTTGAACATAACTTACTTGCATCTAATTCAAAAATTCAAAAATCAAAATCCAGGTCTGAATAACAGGATGCTAAAGTTAAGTTATGGACAACAACCTTATTATAACACCTTTATTAACTGCTTGGCGGTAAAAACTCAAATGTTGAGGAAGAAAAACCTTGTAATTGTACAATGCTCATCACGTCATCTTCAGAAGTGTGCAAAAAGGCAATTTATCAGGAGGATGTTTAAACCATAATTCTACTTCTATAAAGGACTTACCTTACAATAGTCTTTTGTAGTCAGGAATTCATATGAACCCAGGCATAGTTCTGGGCGGTCGTAACAATCAACTCTCCTGCCAGTGTGATCAAGATGGGCAAAGTACTCAGGGGGCACTGTAACATGAACATCACATGATTATCATATATTTCATTACAATTAAGAAGAGAATTGGTGACAGATTGTCTTATAAGGAGAAACATTTTCAAAACCCATGACTTGGCTACCAAGCCACTTTGTGAACAAAAATTGTATATTGTATGCTGTGGGAGAGACTACTTTCCCCCATGCTAGAGGGCTTTGTACCACCCATGTGGGTGGCTAAGTTTTTTCAGCAAATTTTATATTTGGGTGGATTGCTTATCGTTTTACACTGGTTTTTGTATTTGGATGGGTCAGTCTTTCACCGATTCTGGTATTTTAAAGAGTTTTGGTATTTATGCTGGTATGTTCTTCTGGATTTTTAGTACTAATTTGTCTTTTTAAAGGATTCTCAGTATTTGTAAATGTCTATCTTTTTACCTCAGGGCGGCACACCCCTATCCTTTTTATACCAAAGAAATCCCCCAGGTCATAAACAAAAGCTTACAGGTTGATATACACAAAGGTACTGTACTGGATGTAGTTTGAAGTAGATTTTCAATGAAAAAGACATGTCTTTTGAAATATGTTTAACGGAATGAGAAATTTTCTCATTAAAATGTCCCATCATGGCAGGCTTTCATCATAAAAACTGACTGTGTATTGTCGGAGATTACTAACCAGTTCAATTTTGCCATCTTGATTTGTTTGCATTTTAGACATGATTTCTATTTTATTCTAGAAACCTACCTTCGGTACTGCATGTACAGAGTGGACACTGGAACCTTCTCCCGCCATCAATAAATACCATGTTAGGGTTCATGTACGCTTTACACCTGTTACACCTCACAGGGCCCAGCTCACCCAGGTTAACAAGCGGCAGAGGTTGCTGAAAATACCATAAATTATTATTTCTCACATGATACATTACAATCTATCACAAATCTACAAGTTGTTATTTTCAACAATACACTGAGCGACAATACACAGTAGCATACAATATTTCTTAAAAGAAGTGCCTTTGGCGTTGCACTTTGAGACAGCATTGAATGCAATTTTATAAGAAATGGTTAGTTTACTGAAAGAAAAAAAATTGAAAGGTTTTGGTTTCATGTGAGAAAAAGAATTCAACCATCGTTCCACTACTTATCAATTTGATGCAGCACCTCTTTCAAAAATTTTGTTAATTATTATCACTATTATTAATATGCAATAATATGATGAAGATTATGATTCATCCAGGTAGATAGTCAATGATAAGTAGACTTATTAATCTGGTACACTGGACTCACCGAGTAAAAATTCTCTCCCGACGTTGCGGACACGTCTGTGTCCTTTGACTAGGGTTTGCGTAGTGAATTGGAGGTCACTCTCAGCCGACAGCTCAGCAGTGACGTCACTCCCGTTTCCGGCCAATTCACTACGCAAACCCTAGTCAAAGGACACAGACATGTCCGCAATGTCGGGAGAGAAATTTTACTCGGTGAGTCCAGTGTACCAGATTAATAAGTCTACTTATCATTAATATGCAAGTTTTTCTATAGCTCCGTATCAATAAAATTATCACAGCACTTTACAAGGCTCCGTTATGAACAAATTTCAAACTCGGTGCTGATCAATTGATAAGTCATGGAACATCGTTTAGAATTGTCTATGTATGTGAGTGCATAAACATTGCCTGAATCACCCGGACAACACCTTGATGAGGTCTAACACTTGAGGGAAAGAATTTAAAGTGAAAATAACAAATTGGACTATACAATTTCCTTACCTCATTTTCACCTAGCCTTGCCATTGGTGACACACTTAAAGCAATGGGTATCTGACACTGTTTCACCATATCAGCTGTGCATGGTATGTTATACATGGTTGATCGCATAAAACGGGGATTGCAGTTACCTGGAATTGAAATGAAAAAGTTTACATAATATCAGTCTGCCTGACAAATGTTTAGCATATACAAATTGATGATTGCTTCCCACTGGCCTAAAGCGAAAAATTTGAAGACAGAAAACCTGGGACTCGACTGGGACTCGACTGGGACTCGACATGTGGGGGTCAGTTACCAGTCGAATTCCTGGTTTTTCTGTCTTCAATTTTTGCAATGGCAATAATATTAGAATGAGATATCATTTTGGATTTTTGGATACATTATTAGGAAACTCCAGATCTGTGAAACAATTAGCATTAGATTTTCCTCAAGATCTCTTTCTTTCTAGTGTATTGATTTATAAACCAAAATAAAAATATGTCAAGCACTAAGAACTCCTACACATCACACCAAAGAAGTGGCACATTGTTCAAGCCTTAACAAAGAATGAAAGTCTAATAAGGATTTTAAGTCAAATTCATTATCTACAGCCTCTGCTGCGTAGACGTACCTTGATCTTGTGTTGTGAAGGGTGTTGTTACAAGAGGTGGGGTTACACCACGCCCTCCTGTCTGGAATATACCAGACTTGTTCTTCTTGTCATCTTGTATTACCTGAATCTAGAGGACAAGAGAAATACTATTTGAATTGAAGTTTTATTGGAAGTTAGTAGTAGATCAGGGCATATATGTTATGACCTAGATGAATGACAAATATTCAATTTCAAGAAACAATTACAGTGAATGCTGTGATCTAAAAGTGATTTGACATTGCTACATCCCAGCACATGCCTTTAAATAAAAATTCCAACAACATTGTATTTTGTTCTGTCATTCAACACATGTCCACTATTTTATTCAGTACGTTTAACCAACAGAATATAGAGTTATCAATTATCCCTAGGTGCTATCAAAACAAAATGCTCAATGGACCATATCCTACTTACCGGACTAGGCATCTGGTCGGGGTCCAGCCTTCTTGGAGGAGCTTGAGGTTGATTCATGGGGCCTCTGTTTCCCATCGGTCCGCCTGGGGGTGGTGCTCCATATGGTTGTTGACCAGGACCCGGAGGTGGAGCTCCATACTGTGTATTAGGTTGGCCACCGTACTGTGATGTTGGTGGTCCTGGTTGCAAGGGTGACGGCCCTCCAAATTGTCCCTGTGGATGAGGTGGTGGGCCACCCATCTGTGATGTTGGAGGACCTGCACCAAACTGTGATGAAGGTGGAGCACCATATTGGGATGTGGGGGGAGGTCCTGAAAACGGTTGGGGTGGTCCTCCATACTGTGATGTGGGAGGGGCACCACCATATTGGGAAGTGGGTGGACCCGGAGGTCCAGAGGGTTGAGAACCGAACTGCCCTTGAGATGTGGGTGGTCCACTACCATAGTTTGATGTGGGTGGCCCACTACCATAGTTTGATGTGGGTGGTGCACCATACTGCGATGTGGGAGGGGCTCCATGTTGTGGCATGGGAGGCCTCTCGTACTGTGATGTTGTTGGTGGACCAAACTGAGAACCTGGAGGTCCACTTGGCCGTGGTGGCTGACCATGCTGAGCCATTCTTGGTGGTTGACCCGGAGGGGGTGATAGACTCATCCCACCCATCTGATTGGATAACTGTAAGATAGAGAGAAAGATCATATAACACTTATTAGCTAATTGCTCTTTGTTAAAAATAAGTTTGTTGCCTTTTGAATTTAAACAAGTTGACAGCTTTTCAAACAGACCTAAGGACAATTGATTTTAAATATGACATTCAAATTCACTAAAAAATGTAATTCTGTTATATAACATGTTATTAAAATCTTGCATTCTTAACATTATGATGAAAATAGGCAAGAAAAAATATTGCCTCATTTATTTGTGCAGATACAATAAGCGCAACTGTCTTTAAGAAGAACTGAACCGGTTCACAACATCTTAGGACAAATTGGAGAAGGAAAGAGCCTTACTTGGTTTTGCTGCATGCCTGGTTCTCCTTGAGGGCCTGACTGCATTCCATTGTGCATAGGTGGTCCTGGGGGTTTCTGAGGACCAGATTGGCCATTGAACATCATCTGGCCTGGAGGACTTTGTTGCCCCTGTCCTGGGTGACCCAATGGCCGGGGAGGACCCATACCAGGGCCGGGTGGACCCAGGCCAGGACCTGGAGGAAACTGTCCACTGTGTCCTGGTGGTCTAGGACCCATCCCACCCCCAGGAGGGCCTTGTCCTGGATACTGCCCTATGCCTGGGCCACTGTATGATGGCCCTGGTGGTCGCTGGGACCCCATGCCTGGTCCTGGTGGCCCCATTCCTGGTCCTGGTGGCCCCATTCCTGGTCCAGGGGGTTTTCCAGGCTGTCCACCATACATCTGAGGTCTTTGGTTATAATTGCCATATGATGGATTCATCATGAATCAATGATACATCAGGGAGACAACCTGCAATAAAAAAGGCATAAAATGTTTGATCTATCCCCTTTTAAAAAATGTTATAATATGTAAAATAAGGTTGGATACAAGTTGCGCCAGCAAGGATAAATGATCATCTCAATGAAATTTTCTTATGGTAAACATGCACTTTTAAAAATGAGGTCAAATTTCGCAAAACACGCTGTGATTTTGACAGTGACTCGATCATTACATTTTGCCTGAGTTCACAATTTTTGGCACTTTATGTCGTGTTTTATGGTTGTATTTGTTGTCAGACATGCTGCAGTTAATATTTGGAAATGGAAATCATAACTGTGTATAAAGTCATCTTTTTTTTTATTTAGGCCTATGTTACTTAATTTAACAAGGGGTGCAGAAATTAGGGACCACAAAGGACTTTTTGGTAGTACAAGTCGCCTTTCAGCTTCTCTAGCTTAAAAATAACTGAACAAATTCCAAAAAAATGTTTACAATCATTAACTACTAGTAAGAGCAAATTGCTAAGTTGTTGCTGTTTTCCCTGACGAAATTGGCCACTTGCTGGACAGGAAAGATCCCGTCTCTGTTGCTACTTTTGGGATCTGGACGCTAACTTGGGGTGACGGTCAACAAGGCACTTGCCAGCTTAAATATTATAGTGTCTTCATTGAATCATGGATGGCATAGAGCAAGTGTTCCAACTTAGGCCCAGTCCAACTATATCGCACCTCCCTGGGCTGGGGCTGGAATCAGAAGTGCGGTAAAATAAGGTGATGGGGACTTTCTGGCTAATTCTGCCTTCTGGAGACTTCAGGTTGTTTGAGCGGGAAATCGTGTGAATTTTAAACAGAATTGAGAGGGGAAGGGACCTTATCACGGCCGGAAAATCAGTTGACCCTGTACAAGTTTGAATCGTATGGACCGTCTTGGTGTTCATCGCCCGGGGTTTGTCGCCAACCGAATCAACACTCTCAACGCTGATCAACGATGAAGTAACGTGTCAATCGGACCAATTTCAGTCATTTTTTGCTACCACATCCTATCTCCCTTTTGTTCCAAGTGAAAAGCAGCACCACAAAAGTTTTTAAACAATCTGATGTGACTCTTACCTCTTTAATAATGCGCTAATTTTCGTTATAAACCAACAATATTTTGACAAATTCTGCCACGTACGGATTAACTTCCTGCACACCGGTTGAGCATGCGCATTGATGCCACGTAAGCCATATCTAGTTCTTGTAATAACCAAAAGATGGCGTTTATTAAAATTTATCAATAAAAAGAAAATATGCCGACCGAGATTTAAGCATGTTTGGTTGAAAGCACAGCAAATATTTGATTTGTCACCGAGTTGTGTTTTCCAAAAAAACGAGTTTTTGGGGCATTCAACCAAGACCGTGGAATTTTTGGATTTGAGTAAAATGACAAGGCAGTCACCAAAATTCAACTGAACTGAGACAAGCAAAACGGAGACAAGCAAACCTCCAGTCCGTTTTGCTTGTTTGCTTGTCTCAGGTTTGAATGATGTTTGTCAGTCACACAAATTTTTCATTGTTAAATTCAAAAAGATTTCAATAAAGATATTTGTTGCGTATGTGTCTTTTTCAACAATTGACTTTGTCAAATATGCGTGTAGTGCCCCCGGGGTAGTGCCTGCCAAGACTAAATATTTTAACCATCCCGGCCTACTGTACGTTTTGCAGTGCAGTTGAATACTATTGAAGGGCTGTTTAATTGTTGACGTTTGCAAGTCGGCTTGTTGTTTTTTCATTGTTGTGTGCGTAGGTGATCCAGTGGATGCAATTTGATGTAAAACCAAGTTGACGTCACGGCGGGCGTCACGGTCAGATGACACTAGGTACGATGAAGTTTTATTTTAGCCGTTCTTAACACTGGCAACTGAAAAAATTACGGGTTGTCCCTATGATTGAGTGTATCATTTTTGGTTCGGTCGGTTTGAGAAGGCAAAAGAGAAACTATCGGTTGAAACTTTTCCCTATTTTGCCATTAAAGCGTCAAACTTCTCAGGCAATATAGGCTAATAAGACACTGAAAGAACAAACTTCAACGTTAAAAGCATATAAGCATTACTTTGGAACTTGCATTTTTAGCATTGACAAGTATTATGTATATCATACTGTACTTTAGAAGCGGATGCAACGACGCTGAATATCAGGTGTAAATATGAATAAATAATTTAATATTTGACAGATTAAAATATATTCCAGATCGTTTTGATAACACCACATGACCTAATTCCCTCAAGTGAGGACTCTGAAAATGTTTTTGAAAAATGTTTCATGGCCTGACAGAAGGGGCTCGATGCCAGGACCTCCTGATAAGGCACTCTGCCTCTGAGCCACCATTGAGGTAGCCAAGACACGATACATTTTTCGTATATTGGGTATCCCGCCCCCGGATCTCGCCCGAACTCTTAGTGGTTTCAATATTAGATCTTTCCTCCCAGTGAGTAGCGTAGAAATTAATCAAAATAAAAAAACGACTGATTTCAAATTAAAAGCATACAAGTTTCTGAACTTCCAGGTTCATGGTCACTGCACTTACAATGCCGAAATTTTGGCGCAATAATTCAATTCATTAACTCAATGACGTAACTTCCGTAAATCGTCAGTAGCGGTTCCAAAATTGTGGATTTACTGATCGGATTTACGGAAGTTACGTCATTGAGTTTGAATTGAATTATTGCGTCAAAATTTCATTGTTGCAGTGACCATGGAACCTGGAAGTTCAGAAACATTTATGGCTTTTAATTTGAAATCAGTCGTTGTTTTTATTTTAATATTATATATTACTAATCCGTTGCGATGCTTGATTAAAAATAAATATTAATCTGTTCCAGCATTTTGATCACATCACGTGACCTAATACCCTCAACTGAGGAAATTAATGTCCCAAATGTTTTCGAAAAATGTGCCTGGGGGCTAGCCGTATCAAGAGGTCCTGGGTTCGAGCCCCAGTCGGGCCATCTTGTGAAACATTTTTCAAAAACAATTTCCTCAGTTGAGGGAACTAGGTCACGTGATGTGATCAAAATAGTTGCTGGAAGAGATTAATATTTATCTATAATCAAGCATCGCAACGGATTAATAATATCTCTTATACTGAAATTGTGTAAATATATTATGACGTCACGTATCACGGATTGATTTCGTTTCAAAGATTGACAAAAGATATCGAAACGGACACGATAACATATTGATACGATTATCAAATCAATATGACCGCACTCGGCTGGCATTTAAATATATTCCCTCAAAGTGTGATTTAATTTACATAACACTGAAAACATTGTTGTACTTCCTGTACTAGAATTACTGTATTACTAATTTCAAATTTCAATCGCGAGTGCATTGTATAATATAAACAGAGATTATTAGGCTACGTGGTAAATTTCATATCGAGCTGGATATTAGTCGGCCGAGGGCAGTGGTACCAGTCCAAGGTCGCATCAATGAGACAATGTTGTCGGCCATTTTTACTCAGTGAATTTTACGACTGCGTTCAGTCAACTCAGCGAGATGCACAATTTTTAATTCAAAACGAAGGGCATTATATCTATCGACGTAGGCCTACGCCCCCGGGCCTACGCCCGGCGCGTGGTGCTATCACTGATTTTTTTTATGTATCCACACGCTTCACCATTGTTTATAAGTATACATCAATTTCAGCCAGTCTCAGATCAAATTAATAAATATTATTCATTTTTCGGGTTGCAATACTTTCAACTGAATATTTAAATATCAAACTGGTCCTACATGATGACAATGTACGGTAGGCCCTATAGGTTACTACAGTAGTGTTTTTTGTGAAGGTTCCCACGTTATAATAAATTCATTAGTCAACGTGCCACAACTGACCTCATCTTTCAATAATTAAATTAGAATTTCTTGTAGGAGGTTTAGCAAAATGCATATTAATAATATTTTGCTGCCAGACCGGCCATCCATTTTGAAAAACGGGGTTATTTTTTGCGAGGTGAAAAGGTACATAGCCTGTGTTTTGTCCTGTTTTGTTGTTAATTTTATATTGTTTCCTCTTGACAAAATTCTTTTTGCAACTAAATGTTGATTGATATCATTTTCGGGTCGTCGGACGTTCGTGATGAAATTTATTGTGGTTTTTCAAAAAAAAATCTGTATACATGTAAGGGTTTATCGGAGTTATAATTATAAAGCGCCGTTTGCAATTAAAAGGGGATTTGCGAATTAACTTACATTGTAAGCCTAAACAAATATGATAATTTGTCAAAGTCGCTAGAGCATTGGAAAATGGACTATGTATGTTTTTTTATACAATTAGACACGAATTTCCTAAATGAAAAATATCAGATCAATAATTGGGAACTGCCAAATCGTCATCGGCATGTGTACTAGTGTAGTGTAATCCCATTTTGGTAATAACGCGTTTTCCACTTAAATAGTTATGCTGAAATTATATCTGACAAAACTCATACTAAAATTAGAAAATTATTTGATTGCCTTGAGAAGTTTGTAGCAATATTCAAAAAGAAACAGTAATTCAACATAAATCCGCAGCTTCTTCCCGTTGACAATCTACGTTTTTAACATCACAACCATTGCAGTGCCATTTGCTAACACGCG
>JAOXYC010246011.1:0-10266 GCA_028565715.1 Phoronis pallida
TATGCATTAATTTACTTATTATTCAATGTCAGCTATGGATCGGTTCCCTAGATACCTGTAATTTGTGGTAAAAGAAAATCATTTCCCTGCGTCTATTATAACACATCCTATCATAGAAAGTCTATTATATTAGGAGCTATCAACTTCCATTACTAGTTCTTATATTTGTTAAATGAGTATTGGTTTATATGACGACGCTAACTGATCTCATGAACTCAACGTAAATTTGAGCTGAACTGTAGCCTACTCATCGTCCCCAAAGGTTTCTGATTTACATTTTTTGCACAAACCTACACATGTCATACTTCATTTACAATGTAATTCACTTAAAAAGATATTAACAGTTATAAAAAATGAGATGGACCTCACAAATTAAACGGTGCTTGAATATATAGTATATTTCCTCTGTTATAATGACCTCAATCTCAATTTTAATTAGTATTTTAATTTTAGTCACATTTTTAATTACTTTTAATGTGTCTTCCAAATGTTCTTGGTGTGACGAGTAGCAATAATATACGTACAAGAACAACAAAGTTTTTCAGTTGCGACATGTTTCGGTGTATACGTCCACTATTTTCAAGCGTTATTACAGAATGAACAACCCAGAGAAGGGTGCGTATAAATACACAATCGTTGATACAATCTACAAACAATACAAAATGATGAATGGCACAAGAATAGCGAACTAGCTAGTGCAGCAGTGTCAACGACTCGTGAAATACCTGTGCATTCAATGAAGGATGAATGCGGGCTATATGAATAGACTCTCGTAGCGTTAATCTATAGAGACTATTGTCACAATCAATAATAGAAAAGCAGTATTCATTAATGTGTATATATACCGTTTTTATAATTATGTCTTTCACCCCAAACCAATTACCAGTGTACATGTATTTATGCGGGCTATAAATTTATCATCTTTTTTATCTTTAAGAAGATGCTTTGCTAAAACATGTCCTCATGGATCAAAGAAAAGTATTAAACTCGTCAGGCCTTGCGCAAGCCTGCCATACAGGCATTCTCACGCGCATTGAGTCTGGGTAATGAGCCATTAAGTCACCCATTGTAACTCGTTCTTCACTCAGACAAACCTTCAAATCCCCCCCACAAACGCAAAAGCCACCCTCACGAACAAAAAACATGTTGACCTGTTTTCATTGTGGTTCTTAGCTTGGTGTTTGTGAAGATGACTAAATATTTGTGAGTATGACTTTTTTGTTCGTGTGGGTGACTGTTGGGGTTTGTATGAGTAAAAAACGAGTCGCAACGATGCCTTGAAGAGCATCTCTTTTTGAAACAAACATACATTGCTAATCAGTGACACAAACACAGTTCAATTGTCATGACAAAATGCGCGAAATGTATAACCCATAGAATCCGACTTTAAAAAGTAAACCCAACACGTTCCTACAATTATTTTATTTGCAGCAATCTAAAACACCCGATATTAAATCGAGGTTCAAGGTACATGTATTGTAAGTGTGGCGCACAATGCCCTTAAGTTATTTCGCGCCATTTTTTCTCCGTGGGAAATACATGGGAGGATTGAATGCACGAATCTGTTGATTTTAAACGTCCTACAGCTAATTAATAAAAGAACTTCGCTAATTAATAAAAGAGGTTCGTGATGGGGTATCGGAGAGTTGTCACTAGGTTGTCAACTTGTATAAATTCAGCCTGTCGTTGAAAACGACAGACTGTCGTTTGAGAGGGCTGTGGGTGAGACTTTCCTAGATGTGTGCGCTATGGTGGAAACAATAATCGTGAAAAGTCTGGCGCTAGAGGCTTGAGTCGTGACAATAAGATTTCCTCGTATCATTAATATTTTGTCGTTCTTGTTGCTCCTGGCTTGTGTAGATATCAGATTTTACCACAATGCAACAATTATTCAAATAAGCGCCTGGCTATTTTAAAAGAATTATTTATCGCTTGTGATGGTTTCTCGATTCGAGGTACTTTTATATATATTGTTACCGATGTTATAAAATCCTATTAATGTTGTTGACATCCTCGGATTACATATTCAAGTGAATGGTGTCTAGAAGTACTTTCTACGATTAATTAGTAGGCAAAAACAACAACATGTTTTGCTATCCGACTAACTATAGAATTAAGGACACACGACTGAAAATTGGCGAAGGTATAAAAGTACAACATGAATAACTCGCATTTTCACAAGTCAATTTTCACTTTTTTCACCTTTTATTTATTCTTAATAACTTTTACACATTTGAAATTGGTGAGTCTTGCTCTTAATGATTTATATTTTTAAAAACTATATCTACATTAATATTTTTTGGAAGAAAGGTCCTATCGAGAAAACTTATTTCACAGAGCATAAAAAATATGCCAGTAGTTTACAGTCGTAAGGAGGGTTGAGTGAAATGTTTACTTTCATATTCAGAACTTTTTCTGAGAAGACAATCTTTCTTTCATGTCTAAATGAAATGCAAGATCATGTCCCGAAGGCAACTGTGCATGTTGGCCCTAACGATTTGCCATTGAAATGTTATTGTTCATAACACATGAATTGTCAATAATCTCTAACCTGGTCCAAATATTCTTTGATTTTTTTCACCTTTTAATGTTAAAATATCAAACCTATTCATCGCACGTTTCGAAATGTATTTGCCTAAAGCTACAACCAAACTGATTATGATAGATTCTTTGAAGTTTCGTGCAAAAGAAGATTCAAAAATGACTCCCATTCAATAATTTGATGGGTTATTGTGAAATGTGCAAATTACCGCTGGGCATGTGTATTCACGTTTTGTTATGTTAAATCGATGTTGCAAAATATTTAGATGTCATCCCATGCTTTCCTGGTTTCATTGTGTGTTTTAGTTTTTTTTTCATGAAAACCTGTTATGTTTCCTTATTGCAAAATAACACGAAATATTGCAAAACAGGAAGAATTTTTTACCTTAATTCTCAGTAATAAGCATCTTTAATTTTGCTTTCACTTTTTGTAAGAGCTTCCTTGTCAACCACACAAAGGCTTTTAATTGCATTTGCATTACAGAAAGAACTAAGTTTTTCATTTTTTTTGACATTGAGGTAACTAAGAATATCTTCAATTTGAACTAGCGCATGGATTTTCCTCTAGTTGTCAGTTTTAATAAGACCCAGGGCGTATACATCGCTTTTCGATAATTCGAACTCGATACTCTTTGAAACTTCAATCTTGTCAACTTAATATTGATGGCTCCCAGTTCAGCGATTTATTCATTTGTATTTAATTTGCATTTCGTGAAAAAAAAAAGAATTGTATTATTCTATTATATTCTATTCTATTCTATTCTATTCTAAACATTTTGAGTACCCAGGCTCAAGTGCTATTTCAACTCCCGATGGAACATACAGTGATGTGCAAAAAACTCACAACCATTTAACAACAAATACCAGAGACCTACATGTAACCTAACCTAGCCTGAAGCCTGCCTTAACCAGGACTCGAACCACCGACTTCAGCGTTAATAGCAATACAACTTAGCTACGGGCGCTACTCCAATTTATCATAATCTCAACAACAAAATGTTATCTCCAATCACCGAGCTGTTATTCGAGACGCTTTTTTGTATTTTCCAAAGCAATCTACAACATCATTTTTTCTCATCCCATATGAGCCAAATCAATGTTGTTAATTCCTTCATCCGATGAGGCATGTCAGCTTCATTAAATTCCAAAATCCGAGAAATGTGAGAAAAGAGAGAAAGCAATCAAAAACAACAGCGCCGAGAAGGTGTCAATATTAACCCCGTAACTTGTTCATAAAATATAACCGCCTCTTCCCGCTGTGAAAGTAGAAAACAATCCCCATCAAATACCAGACTTCTAAAAACTTTACATATTTTTTACACATCGAGTTTTTTTTTTACATATTACAATGTATGTAAGCCCTCTAAAGGGCAACGTAGGCTATTACCCTCGAATAATTGTCCTATCGTCCTGAGTGTTTGACCAAAGCAGTCACACACGAGTGCATTGATGTTATAATTTGTGTACATCTCGGTTCAAATAGCGAATTTTATCGTCACATATTAATATTTTGTATTATGTTGATCACAATAGTACTGATTCACAGTGTAAACACAAGCAACTGAATATATGATATGCCTTAAAAATAGAGCATTAGCTTATAATACAAATGACTACAGTACTGTCTTCACATTACTTGAACTTCGCAGGTAAAAGAGGTTAATACGGCATGGGAAATGAACAGATTGATAGGCTATTAGGTTATTTTCTCATTAATTCTATTTTGAAATATAGTTAGGCCAGATACGCATGTAGTAAACATCAACAAACTTTAAAAGGGCTCACTTAAAACAAATGTAGCAAAATATGTTGTGCGCCTTGTACATAACATTTCGAGACCTTACTTATCCTATGGTGAAGGAGACATGCTTTAAATTTACGGTCGATCAATTCATTTGAAATCCTGCAATAATCAATTTAATATGGTGGGTATTAAATCAACCGTTGATTAAAGTTTTATGTGACCATGAACTTATTATGCAACTTATCCTCCGGAGAACAAAACAAAACGTAAATAGCGGTGTAAATTGAATTAGAAAAAGGAAGTTACATGAATTGTTTTCAATGGAGAGTAATTACTGCTAATGAGAGCTTGTGCAAACAGAATAGCGTCCAATGTTATCAATACAGGGAACAATTACATGTACAGATACCAAAGCCACGTTTCTCAGCACAATTATAATCAGACATAAAAATAGAATTGAAAACAAAACGGGAAATAAGTTAGTTACATCCAAATAAAAACAACTTGGAGGATGTTTAACTCAGAAACCTTTTCTTTTTAGAAATTGCTGCTTTTGGAAACTGTCCTGATGTTTTACATTGTAATGTGAATACACTCGACCGAAAAACCAAAACATTATACAGTGGGTAGAAATTCATGATAAAGAACGCCTCCAGTAAATTCACGACAACACTCTATACTACCTAAGAACTATACAAAAAACATAAACCTGGTAAGAAAATACAAGAAAAACTTACCTGACATTTTAACTGTAGATAATCAGCTTTCACCTATAAACATAAACACAACCAATACGGTCTATTTCCCTGTGCTTAATGTGTGTCCCGCTCTGTTTCACATCTCCGTGAGTTATAGCCCTACATACGCTTGCTCGCACTGTCTTCATAAATCAGAGAAACTCGATGCGCTCATGTGCACAGCGCAAGCTTAATGCGGTGATGAGTACCTCTCTCTATAACAATAAATCTCGTTGAAGTTTAAGATGTGTAGACCTATATCTAGAAAAATAGCAATTATAGGAAAAACGTTAAGAATGAAAGCCGACTTCTGATGTCGGTACCAGTGTGGTTTTGATACTGTGGTTTTAAAAGCTTGATTTTTTTACGAAGCTTGTCTCGGAATTAAAGATACAAAACCGAGGAAGCCAGCTATCGATCTGTCTTTTGTATCCCTTGTTTTGTATTATCAATGAAACATCAACACTTCGCGTTGAATAGAAAATGTTCGTTTTCTTTGCTTGAGTCAAGTACGCTGGAACCCTCCTCAAATCTTCAATACGACTGCCCTTCAGCAGCGACTTTTAAAAACGCACGTACCCGGGGCACGTACAGATTGCCGTGCGCTCTATAGTGTACATATGTTGCACACTATATAGCAACAGATCCTCTATTCGGTCTGGATCTTAGGTCGCTCTCTTGAGACGGTAACAATGTCTCAACCAGGTCTCTCAGTCGCGATAATCGCCGTCATCGCTCACAGTTACCAGGTTAATTGTCTGCATGAATGTCCAGCTGCGACCAACTTTACCTGCTCGTAATTTGTCTGTTAACGAGTCTTTACATTTCTTAAAGCTTCAAATCCATTTTTTAAAAACAGTAACCAATTTTCCCGGGCACTTTTCATATACTGAACCCACTCCTGTCGATGTGTATTGGGCAACACTCTAGATATAATCATCAAATTCCACCAAAACGATTTTTATCTTTATATAACCAAGGAGCGAGAAGATGCACTCGTCTTATCGCTGCAGCCACAATTTATAAAACCCCGTATGTGATTTTCGTAAAGTTTATTACTTTAAATGAACGGCGAGTCTTTTTATAACTGTTTTTCTACCCGGCAACAAGGGACCAATAAAAAACGTCGCGTCAATTATGACGCATTGGATGTTTGAATCATATAAGACATTTTATTCTCAGACATATAAATTTTGATAAACGGCACGGTAATTAGATAAATCTCGAATACTGTATACTTTTAAGTTAATCCGTAGATGAAAAAGCCTTAACCGTGCAGATGCATCCAATATACGACATTTAGATGTGCACAAAAGAGATAACAATACGCAATCACCTTTTTGTCGGCAATTGTGGAGATACAATTCTGCGTAATAGGGAGGTTTCGCTAATCACGGCTACGGATACGGATACGGATATGAAAAAAGCATCCGCTACCGTTCTGAAAACGTAAACGAGTCTTTTTGAAAAACGATCAGACATTACATAAAAGGGGCACAATTTTCAAGCTTGCAGCAAATCTTTTTTTCAGCTTTTGTCAAAAAAATGGAATTTTGATCAAAATAACATAAATATTATCTAAAAAAATGTTTTTTTGATGAAAGTCTTTTTTTATACATGAAAAAGAAAACAAACGACTTTCGCTAGCAACTTGAATACTGTGCCCTCTGTAAGAAATATATGGACGTTTAGCAAAATGACTTGTAGAATTTTCAAAATGCGAAAAGTAACGTGTATCATATCCGTAACCGTAACCGTATCCGTGAATTGCGAAACCTCCCTATTATTAGAACAACGACGAACGAACACAACTGAAATAAAAACAAGCTGTGTTTTCTTTTTCTCTAACGTTCGAATATTGTACCCTCAGTGTTATCATTCTGAATGTGCCAATCGAAGAAAGGATTATAATAAAAATATTTAAAATTTATCGTTATATTCAGAACATGTTTTAGATAAGATACCTGAGTGCTTCAATGCCTCTTTAGATTCAGGCAGTTTTCGTTTCTCAACAACGTCGCCCATTGGCAACAAGATCCCCTCGCACCTCAGTAGTAATCTTGTCTTGAACTGGGTCACATGATCGACCCTATCATGGCGCAAGAAAAAAATGTGTCCACGATGCGAACGAATTTAAACAAATTGTAGATTAAATTAAGCGTAAAATACATCTTGTGTCTGTGGGTAAGGCGTAATATTAACAAATTGCTACTAAAAGTGATTTTGATCTAAGTTTTATTTTTGTTTAGGCGGAGGAACGTGGCGCGAATTTAAGAAGCGTACTTTGGTTCTATGAGGGTTTCAAACAGAGTGAGGTTGCAACATCGTCTTCTCTTCATACGCATGATTAATTGCTCTGTTAATTTAGCATAATCATGCCTTCGTGCGCTTTCCTCAGTTCATTTAGTTCGCCAAAAACGTCACGTTCAGTTTCAATTTAGAACGCTCATAATATAAATATAAAACTCTAAATTATTACAGGTGACCACTTTCTGGAACTCATTACAGCTAATTCTTATTAAAAATATCTTATATATACTTCAAGCCGTTTTTCACGGAATCAAATCTAAAAATACCAAGAAATATATCGGGCAGACCTGTCGCAGACCGGCGTTGATATTATTTAAAACAGTTTAAAGCTTTAAAGAGGTTTGACAGGAAATTGCGTAGAAACGTTATTTCCTGCAAACATTATAGTTTACAGTTTATAGTCTAAATATATCGATTTGTCGTTTGAAGTGAAGTACATGTCCCGGCTACATTTGCTCTGATCGGAAAAGAGGTTTTTGGATTGCGCGTCTTAGCCGGGGACGTAGCTAGATGAAATCGTGTAGAAACTCAATGCTCAGTGCATCAGGTTATTGCACCCATGTAGACTTCCTTGCCAAGGTTTAACAAGTGCGCGATGTGAGTTTTAAATAAGTTTTGTAAGCTGTGTAAGAAACTTGGAATATTCCAGTGCTGACAGAGAACCTAGTGGGAAAAGTTGATCCCGTGTCTCGAGGGGGCTTATTTCTAAAGCATCATATACGGTTTATTTGTTTTCATTACGAGCGCAATAAACACTGTTTTAACCTAATCCATACTGAGATCAAATTAAAAAACTTATAGAACACTCTTAAATTAACCGCCTCGGGGTTTTTAAACTCCAAACATTTGTTTATGTAAAATGGTTCAAATCTTATTTAGGCTTTCAAATAGTAAACAAAAGTTTTGAATTCTTTAAAGCAGTAAAAAACAATTCTGTTAAGGTGATTTTGAGAAAATTGAATCAAAAACACTGTCTCTCCAACTCTCACCGAACGACAGTGTTTCATTCTGATCTTTTTTCACAAAAACTAAACTTAACAGAATTTTTGACTTTCATTCAAAGTTCAAAACATTTGTCAATCCTAAATAATATTTCTTATAAAAAACGTTTGAATTGTTATAAATGTCAAGACAGTAACTTTAAAAACGTCTGGATAGATTTCATTGAGAAATGTTCTGTGAAGAAGAAACAGTGTTCTAGTTTTTCCGAATTTTGAAATTGTGTAATCGATTACTTTATCATTTTGTAGCTATTCCAGTTATCGATTACTTTCGCCCCTACGTAATGTTTGTATTTTCCGTCTATGTAATGTTGTTCATATATATGGGCACTTTGCTAGAAAATGGGCGATGTATCGTTTGAAACTTGAGTCGTGGGACTCGTACATTGTAGCTATGAAATTGTTCAGAATATACTTTTTTATAAAGATTTCATTGAAGACTAAAATAGTGGTGTTAATGACGACTGTGACCCTAGTCCAGACCAAGTGCATTACTTCGCAGGTGCTTAGTGAACTCCAAATCACAGTAAAGGCTTAACAATGTACATTCCGACCCCCTAAAGGGGTAGGTATTTGTCGATTGGCCATAAAACTAATTTATTCCACAAATAGCAATGTGAACGTGCCTCTGCAGTCAAAGAGATAATTATGTTTACTCTTTCCTTTATGGCCCAGTCTAGTGAGGTCAACACAGTAGTCGGGTAGAGAATTAATCACTCGCTTTTGAATAGAAATTTAGTCACAGGAATGTTAATTTTAAATTTACGATCCACCGTTCCTAAAGCAGTGTAAATGCCGGTAATGTGCTTTCAAACTATCGCTTGATTTGCTGTACGTGATCTAAACATTGATACTATTCATTTGTGTATTAATTGTGATGAAAAGATTACTAGTTATAAACCAATGTTTCAGTTTATTGCGATCCGTGAGGTCGAATTGATACGGTTATCTCTGCTATCAAATGTCTTACTTACAGTTATAGATAATGGGCGAAAGATGTATCTCTTTAATTAACAAAAACAATCCAAAACTGTTTAGGTTTGATTTATACTAACACGGAGGTTCCTGTTTGAGGTGCATTGGCCCTGTTTTCGTCACCGGGGTTCCCGTTTTCGCTGCAGGAGTCCCTTCTGAAGACAAATATTCCCACCCCCTTTAGTACTAATTTACAAATGAATCAAAAACCTTTGAAAATCTTATCCATCTGGTTTTGATAAAAGTTTCTGTGTTTGGTCACTCTTGCTTACAATGAATTTGTTATTGTTTTGGTGAATCTGCCTCCGCAATTTTAATTATTTCATTATTGATGACTAGCGGCAGTTTTGTTATTCTTGAGAGTTCAGTTAGAGTTTCCTTTTTCGATTTTTATTATATTATTGCTTCGTGTTTGTCTAAATGAATGCGCTAAAAATACAAATGTACATGTCTCGGCTAAGATATTTGCTTAAAATCAACAAAAAAAATCATTATATGTTAGTAGGAATATGTTCTTAATTTTTCATAAGATGTGCGTGTTATTTCAGGTCGACAAAGGTTTTGAACTTCAAAAAATTCTGTTATGTAGTTTTTGTGAAAATAAGATGACAATAAACCTTTGACGTATGAGAAAGCGTTATTATTCAGTTTTCTAAAAAAAACTCCTTTGCAGATTTCTTTGAGATCATTTAAGGTTCAAAACTGATGTCGACCTATTAATACTCTATTGAGATGTTTTTAGAAAAAAATGCCTAAAGGTAGAAAACGCCGAGACAGTAAATTAAAGAAATCAATATGCCCCGTCCACAGGTGCTTCGGTGCAGAAGTAACCCGTCTACGCCACAGAAACCAAGATCACTTAGCAGCGAACGTTTGAGTCTTATATATTCCACTAGGACTGACAAACTTTTTATTCCGCGTGCAGTTGAAAGAAAAATCATTGCAGAGAATTACGAAA
>JAOXYC010246122.1:0-10262 GCA_028565715.1 Phoronis pallida
GAAGGTTAATGGCAATCTATCGCGAGTACGTGTAAAAAATGTATAACTTGACAACTTTGAAGTGTTGCCATGGAAACAAATGTAAACAATCTGAACATCTAAATGCAAATTTGAAAATTGGTTATTTCCGCCATCTTGATATTTTGGGTATAATGTTTGATATGACTGTTAACAATAAAGATATTCCTTTTCAAACATTTAAGTGATAATCAAAAAATATGTTATCTTCATTGCATATTCAAGCACGGCGGTAACCTCATATTTGGCATAAGTTGGTGTTGAAACGACCCGAAAAACATATTTATGAAAATTTTTTTTTACTCAAAAGTCTGTGTGACAAACATAGTTCAACATAATGAATTTTTGTGCCGGTGAATTACTCAAAACCCCCAAAATTACGTTTTTTGGTCTATTTTGCGTCAAGTACCCCGCAAACGTTTGCGTTTGGTGGAAAAATTAATGCGGTGACCCCAATTTTTTTTCGGTTAATAGTAAAGCAGTTACAATAACAAAATTTTAAAAAAATTCTCGGGTAGCATATTTTCTTTTTATTGATAAATTTAAAAAGATTTTACGCAAAGATTTTTACAATTTGAACAACAACGTTCGTGTAAAAAGCAAGCGTCAACGAAATATCATTTTTGTGTATTCATACAAAAAGTACATCCAAAGCCGTTTGAAATGTACTTGTCTTTTTACTTATACATGCCTTTTTGGCGATTTTATAGAGTATTTTTGTCACCCAGTCAATTTGCCTCAAATGGTCAATGATGTTACCAAACCTAACAGAAGGACTTTCCTAGAACATTGTACGGATTGAGATTTGGGTAAAGTTAGGAAAAACTGCTCAAAAGCGACCATGAAGTCTGGAGACTTCTCTTAAAAGGCAGTCGAAGTTTCTTAGAAAGGTAACAGACACAATAAATTTTCGGACGCGTGATATTTTAATAACGTCTTCTAAGACGATATTAAAATATCACGCGTCCGAAAATTCATTGTGTCTAAAGTTATATTCTTCAAAAAGATTTTCATAAGATAAAATAGCAGAAATTATGCACCACCCCACGACTGATGGGTGGGTTGAATGTTGAAACACCTAACATATTATTTACTAGGAATTAACTCCCGTGTCTTCAGCATTCTCTTTTAATTGGCACTAGGTAGCGTCATTGTCGATTAAAATGAGACCGTATTCCAATCCCTATAAACGTGTTTACCACCCTTGGTGTTGCAGCTTTGACTCGTGAGTACAATTTACCTGCCATGGTCATTTTGGAATGCTCTCAATGTTACTGAGTTGCCATCTAGTGGCAATTAAAAAAGAATATTGCAGACACGGGAGGTAATTCCTTAGATCTTAACTGTATCAGTAGAAAATTCCCAACGGGGTCTCTAGAAGACACCAATGAACCTGTGCTGAGGTTACATTAAATCTACATGTACTCTGAATCCACGACAACATCATTTAGTGGCACTTGACTACTGGCAATATTTATCAAAATTTATCAAAATGATGAATTGTTCCAGGTTTTTAAACGGTGATAACTGATAAATTAGAGAGCCATTCAGAAACAAAGCTTTATAAAAAAAAATGGTACAAGTCGAATAAGTTGGTCCCTCGTTTATTTGCGTTATTCAGTCAATGTGTTTCCAACGACTCAGTAAATAACGGAAGTTATACGAGGGACCAACTTATTTGACTTGTACCAAAAAAATAACCGACCCTGAAGTAATGATAGCTTTTTTAAAAGAACTGTCGAGACACTGCGTTTGCAATTTTTGAAAAAGGACTTTCGGCACTACTGAACAGTCAGTGTTCGGATTGCAATAAACATAGAACGTTCTGTTGTTTTTAAAAAATGGAATCAACATTTCTTGACTGCCATTCAAATAAATAAATGCATAGATTTATCATGATTAAAATCAGTAGAGCCGTTACCGGACGCATAATGAAATGGATAAAAACGAAGTTAATGACGAAATCCGGTATAATAAAAGATGTATATATTTGCAGAATAAAAACCCAAGCAGTTTCGCCTCGAAAGCAATTACACTTTTTTAGGCTAAAAAGCTCAAATTTACCCCTTTACCGATTTTTTTTACTAAGGTGCAGGTTAATTATATTCATAAAAGGGCACACAATGTCTAGTTGATTTGAATTTTGACCCCAGATCCTCAACAACGAGGAGACAGTATCTTTAAGATTGTTATTCGGGACTTTTTAAAAACACATTCGCGCATGAGTTGAAGGATTTGGTTATTTTAATAAACGGTTATTGGACTAGAGTAGCATATTAGGTAACATTTGGGAAACGGTGCCTCAAATGGTTAATGATGTTACCAAACCTAACAGAAGGACTTTCATCGAGACATTGTACGGATTGAGATTTGGGTAAAGTTAGGAAAAACTGCTCAAAAGTGACCATGAAGTCTGGAGACGTCTCTTAAAGGGAAGTCGAAGTTTCCTAGAAAGGTAACAGACACAATAAATTTTCGGACGCGTGATATTTTAATAACGTCTTAGTTATATATTCTTCATAAAGATTTTCACAAGATAAAATAGCAAAAATTATGCACCACGCTCACGACTGATGGTTGGGCTGAATGTTGAAACACCTAACATATAATTTACTAGGAATTAACTCCCGTGTCTTCAGCATTCTCTTTTAATTGGCACTAGGTAGCGTCATTGTCGATTAAAATGAGACCGTATTTCAATCCCTATAAACGTGTTTACCACCCATGGTGTTGCAGCTTTGACTCTGAGCACAATTTATCTGTCATGGTTAATTTGGAATGCTCTCAGTGTTACTGAGTTGCCATCTAGTGGCAATTGAAAAAGAATATTGGAGACACGGGAGGTAATTCCTTAGATCTTAACTGTATCAATAGAAAATCTCCAACATGTATGCTGTTGTGCTGGGGTTACATAAATCTACATGTACTCTGAATCCACGACAACATCATTTAGTGGCACTTGACTACTCAATATTTATCAAAATTTATCAAAACGATGAATTGTTCCAGGTTTTTTAAACGGTGAAAACTGATAAATTAGAGAGCCGTTCAGAAAAAAGCTTTATAAAAAAATAACCGCCAATGAAGTAATGATAGTTTTTTAAAAAGAACTGTCTAGGCACTGCGTTTGCAATTTTTGTAAAAAGGACTTTCACTACTGAACAGTCAGTGTTCGGATTGCAATAAACATAGAACGTTCAGTTAAAGCCGCTTTTTCGGCCACTTCGTTATACATCTTTCCAAAACATGGAAAGCAAGATAGATCTATACTCCATGTTTAAACCCAGGTTTAAACATGAAATTTCACATTACTTGAGCATTTCATATAGACTTTTCGATCATAAAAAGTGCAACTTGTGTCGTACACGCAGTCATACACACACCCTTTCGTTCAGTATATTTCGCAAAACGAAGGAGTTTTCGAGTGTCACGTAAAAATACGTGACACTTGAAAACTAAGGGCTCGATTATTATTCGTGCTGGCGCGCGAATAAGGAATCGGCTGTTTGTCATTAAATCACTAAAACACGACGACTTTCTTATTAGTTTGGTTCTACACAAAGGTCACAACATCAAGAATACAACCCTGACCCACAAAAAACTCAAAACTGTGTTTTTAGACCTTAGAAAGCGAAAATGTTTCTTTAATAAAACGTTCTGTTGTTTTTAAAAAATGGAATCAACATTTCTTGACTCATCGCCATTCAAATAAATAAATGCATAGCCGGGATTCATCATGATTAAAATCAGTACAGCCGTTACCGGACACATAATAAAATAGATAAAAACGAAGTTAATGACCGCAAAGATGTATATATTTGCAGAATAAAAACCCAAACAAATTTTACATAAAAACGAGCCAATTTTCAAAGTCATTAATTTTTCAGTTTTAAAAAAACTTTCTGCAATTTGGATTTTAAGATTCCTGTTGTAAGTTTGGAAATACTTCAAAGGTATTTGAAACTATTTCTGAATGTTCTCTAGGATGGTCCACAATGCTATCATTATGCTAGAAAAATCAATTTTAGTGAAACAAAATTGTGTTGAAAAAATTATTTTTCATATTTGATCAAATCTGTGATGTCACTGGCACATAATCACAGCTAAACACATTGGAAAAATACGTTTTTTTTCGAATAATTTCAAGATTTGAATTCCAAAAAATGTAAGCTATGAATATATTTGGCAATTTTTTTGTTTGAAATTTTTAAAAATATCGAAATTAGGCGAAACGTATTTTTCCCATGTGTTTAGCTTTGAATTATGTGCCAATGACATCACAGATTTGATCAAAATATCAAAAATAATTTTTTAAAAATTTCTTATTTTTCACTAAAATTGATTTTTGTAGCATAATGATAGCATTGTAGACCATCCTAGAGATCATTCAGAAATAGTTTCAAATACCTTTAAATCAGCATTTTTTTATTATTTTTCCAATTAGCCATCACCGTATCCCTAAATCACGGTGTACGTATTTTTTATCAGGATATCATGAAAGCCGTCTGCTCGTGATTCATGAGGTCATCAAATCATGTGTTACTAATATAATGAAAATGATTCGCTCGTTCAGTGACCGTACCCCGATGCCTATTTATATTTTTAGATGACCTACTTACAAAGCCAGTGTAACTGCTTCCTATTTCAAGGCGAACAAGAACTGCGAGTTGTGAAAGTGTTGCTGTAAACAGGTATTTTATACGTATTTTCTTCGTTGCTGATGTATCATTCATTGTTCTTGTGAAAAAGTAGACATTGCTAAACCATATTCAGTGTGCATTTACGTATACACCGAGGTGACATACCTGTAATTAATGATGCGAGGTGAACCCCCTGTAGTGTAAACAAGTCGGGTAAATCCGTAAAGCCCACAGTAAAGACAGCTATAGATGTTTACGGGTGTGTTGCTGTTGTGTCGACAGAATGTAGAAATTGCCCAGCGTTCACTTTTTATTTTACTTTTTGACAACATTATGCACAATAACAGGAGTATAACAACAAATTTCAAATACTGAACAACATGCAGCAGCACATTCATGAAGTTCAGATGAATGTGTCTTTAGTCTTTCCCGTTTCTTGCTACTGTTTGGAACAAACTGATATTGATTGAACTGACAAATTGGGTCATTAGCTATTCAATATAAGTCTTTTGTGTCATGTTTTTTAGCTCACCGTAGGACTATACTGCCTGGATTTGCCAATCATTCATTTCAATTCACAGTTTTAATTTTTGATGTTAAATTCTTTACTGTCATTTTGTGAAGTGCATAGAAATGTTGTTATTATTATGCACTTTAATATCAAAAAATTATAATTATTCTTATAAACCACCCACAGTACTAGTCCAGACATAGCTACAACATACTACCCTGTGGGGGGTGCCGGGCCGGTGCAGCCCCGGGGGTGCAGTGCGCGTGCCAATAAATAATCGTCGTTTTGACGAGAACAGTTTATTGGCTTCTCCTGTGTATTAAAAAACTGATCTCATGTAAGAGATAAGACAGATAAGGTGGACTTGTAATAAAAATCGGGGATTAACCATAGATTGTAAATCCTAGATATAATCATGACAATATCGCCCGCAACATCGATGGGGGCGATGATAGTGATGTGAAATAAATAAATAGCGAAATTATTAAAACACCTTCTACCCGGGTAGTATAAAATCCATGTATTTTTTAATAGATTTTACAACCGGTAGAAGGTGTTTTTATTATTTTAAATTGTGTGTTCTCGACACCCTGTTATTTGCGCATGGTGTAGTCTAATATGTTGTAGAAGAATCAAAGAAGAATCAAGAACTTTATTTTGCCAAAATAAAAATAATTACAAATATTTTGCAAGGGCGCTCTGAAGGCTTTCGCCGCTAATAGAGTGCCCTCTAATTAACATAATAATATACATACAATAAATATAGAAAAGGCAAAAAATAATAATAATATGTATGTAATAATATGTTCAATCTGTTATTACTTTAACAGAAGTCACCACAATTTTGATTCACTCAAACGCGTACATTGCTACTTACGAATGTAGAATTATCAATTATTGAAATACGACATTTTCATCCATTTCTTTTACACAGTTTGATCATTCTTCGTTGCCAATATGTGTTACTACCTTCATTCGTTATCGAAAACACAAAGTTAATAGGTTACAGTTGATCTGTTATCTCGTCACCCTCAAGATATTTCATCAAGTCACATAGGTCGCCTGTATAGAAATTTCCGGCAGAACCGAAGGTATTTATTCGTTCAGATGAATGTAAGGATGCAATTTGTAACAACAATTCCTATGCAATTGGCCTCATTCAATAGATGATAGTTTCACATTCGTAAGTGGCGATGTACTATTTTAAATAGAAATTACATCAAATAAGAATGTTTAGAGAAAAAAGACAAAAAACGTTTTCATACACCAATAAAATGCTTCAATCGAAATTCTACCCAAAGTGTTTTGGGTAGCTTATGCAATAATATAAAAAACGTATTATAAAAATTCCTCTTCGTTTCAGTAAAACCGAAAATGGCCAATGACGGTCAGGATTTTCTAGCGCTTTGTGAAAAACTTGCGGAGAAGGGGTCCGTTGAGCATCAGTTATTCCTCGGGCGCCATCATTACAAATTAGCGCGACAAGCGGCAGAAAAAGCTCTCGATGGTGAATGCTCAAAAGACGAGGGCAGTGGCGAGGACACAGGCGAGGAAGGTGGGGAAGACGAGTCAGAGAAGGCCGTCAGGTGGCTGTTGGATGCTGCGAAAAACGGGAGCGTTGAAGCAACTGAACTTCTACATTTGTGCTTGAAGGAAAATATTGGTAGGAGGTTGGATTGTTCGGAAGTACATATAGTTGTAGACAATTCTGCCTTTGCTGAACTTTACCTATACTATCGTACAACAATGTTAGTAAAAACAGGCACCGGTAAAGGTGACAAGTTTTTCTGGAAAATATTTTATTGAAACATTGCATTTGGTTTATCAATTTGCTGTGGAAAACATATTTTAAGATAGTCTCTCTGCGTTGAGTGAATACCCTCTATTTGTTTTTTTTAAATTTTTTTACTCAGCTTCAAGTAACACAACAAGACTTGAACACAACAATTCTTGTCCATTCTCCTTTTGACGCTATAGATTGGGACCAACGCAGAGAGAGTGTTTGTCTCTTATTCGTCAATTTACAATATACTGTTTGTAACTTTAAACAGGTATCTCGTCAGAAAACGAGGCCAGGATAAATGATTATTTCGGAACGGCGACTCACAAACACGTCAAACGCATGGCAGCAAAGAAATTATTCAAAAAACTGAAAGTCACCGCAGACAAACCAGTTGTGACAAAGGATGATTTCGTGGAAGCGATAAAGTCAGAGGTTGAATTGGACTCTAGCGAGGAGAAGCTAGTAAAACGACTAGGTATATTGTTTAAGGATATTGTGTATCATTTGCTTTTTGCATTTTATATTTTTCGTAATTGGATATTGTACACAAATCTGCTTTCGTAGGTTATTCTTTGGCATGAATATTTTTGATTATGATTTTACTCGAACATTTCTCGGAATGGGATATTGAATTTTACGCTCACTCAGCGTAAAATTCAATATCCCTTGTGGGCATCGGATGCCCACATTTTATTAAAGTCCTAAAATCAGCCGAACCGCTTGAAAATTTAAAAACGCGTTCAATGAAAAAACTGGGCTCGATTCACATTCACGAGTTTGATTCCCAGATCTGTTCCGAACTTTTCTGTCTTATTTTAATTAAAATCACTGTCGGCAGTAAAAGCATACATTTATTTGTATTAATGAAAAATACCGACAACATCTCAGGTTATGTAGGAGGTTAATTGGCAATCCTCTTTCTTTGTCAAATAACAATGAAACAAAATATTTTAAGCCCATGAAAGTATATTTTCATAATTTTAACAGTTTAGCATCTAAAAATTCCCAATATAGAAAATTTGGCAGTTTTGGGTGAAAATCTCTTTTTTCGAATTTAAAAATTTCGGAACTTCGATTCTCAAAAATGGCTCAAGATTTTCCATTGAAAATTTCAGAGCATCTCGTATACCATAAAACAAGCAAATGGTTTCTCAGTTTAGTAGAATTTTGCCTGGTGTGCGAGATATGGGATCACAAAAATCAAGACTGCAATTTTTTCGGCGA
This sequence comes from Phoronis pallida, assembly GCA_028565715.1. Classification (NCBI taxonomy): domain Eukaryota; kingdom Metazoa; phylum Phoronida; family Phoronidae; genus Phoronis; species Phoronis pallida. The sequence continues at coordinate 8,177 of JAOXYC010246122.1, forward strand.
AATATCAAAACAATTCAGAGTCTTGATTTTTGAGACTTGACATCTCGGACACCAGGCAATATCATTTTCAAAACTGAGACGCCTTTTGCCAGTTCTATGGTATACAAGTATGCTCTGAAATTTTCAATAGAAAATCTTGAGCCATTTTTGAGAATCGATGTTCCGAATTCTAAAATTCCAAAAATTGGGAATTTCCCCCAAAACTGTCATATTTCTGAAGATATGAGAATTTGATTTAAAAAATATGTACTATTTGATGGAATTACCCCGAATATACAATGAAACGTTTTAAAACATTTGTAGGATTGATTTTAATAAAGGAAACACTGTGTTTATTGAAAAAAAAACTTTTTGAAAATCAACCTCCTACATATCCTTAATCCGTGTCTATATTTGTTTTCAACAACATTTTTTGTTTTAATAGCGAGCAAGATTGAAAAAGAAAATGTCCAAACTGAAGAAGAGTTTGTGAGCGTGGTGAAAAAACATATGAAAACTAGCTCACCACTTTACGTCGACACTCAGCAATACGAACAGACGTCTCTTAAAGATAAGGTAAAAATGCAACTTCCGTTTTGTTTTAATTTGAAACGGCCGATTTTTTAAAGATGATTAATTTACGATACGTAAAAAAGATATGGCAATGACGAGGTGGAAGAATTGGTCTTAAAACAACATTTAAAAGGTACTCCCGTCACAGTTTAAATGATAAACAGTATTAACGGAGGCATCGTGATGGTCCTACGCCATCATGGTCCTACGACACCATAGTTCTACGACACTATGGTCCTACGACATCATAGTCCAACGATTCCAAAAAACGACATGGTGGTCCTACGATTGTGATAAAACAACATCATAGTCCTACGATTGTTTTTATAGCAATCGTTGGACTATGATGTCGTTTTATCGCAATCTTTGGACCATCATGTCGTTTTATTCGAATCATAGGACCATGGTGTCGTTTTATCATCGTAGGACTATGATGTCGTATGACCATAGTGTCGTAGGACTATGATGTCGTAGGACCATAGTGTCGTTCGCAGGACCATCGTGTGTCCCCCGTATTAAACTTATTATCACGCATCCGTTATGCTTTTCAGGTATTGAAGTATCCCCTGAAGACAGCGGAAGTGGTTGGCGTCCGCTTCTTGGAAGGAGCCGCAATGAACGGAACCCGATGGCTGCGTACCTTCGTACCGTACCGCCAGATTCAAATGATGATAGTTTTCTGTGTATACAGTATAATCTCTCTAGAAGCTCTTCTCTTTGTAATTCCTTTAGTTCTATTTTATGGTGCTTTTTCTGTTATGGTGCTTACGACTCTTCAAGTTTTGTATGGAAAGCAGAAAATTCGTAATCTTATTAAATGGGCAAAGATTCTCAACTATTTCGAGCCTGAAGTTGATGCCAATGTTGAAGAAACAAAGAAAACGTTGAAAATCATCACCCCGTTTCTATGGAGATACTTGATATCGTTTATCCTTGCTTTGACTGCTTTCTCGTTAGCGAACACGTCATACATCACGTGTCCAGAATGCACGGTTCTTTCGTTATTCATGGCAGCTGGTATGTTCTTGTCAACTCTGGACAATTTTGATACTTCAATTATCGTTTCTGGGTTTCTGAATTTAATTATTAGTTTGCCGTATATATTTACCAAATTTCCCAACATTCCTCTACTTTATCACCTAGTCGCCGTGATAACAAAACCGCTGTTCCGTCTTTCATTAATTCCAGGCTTTGTCCTAAACGTTAGTATCCCCGCCTTCGCTTACATTGCTATTCCCTTTGTGTTCTTTCACATGGCACGCCTGAAGGCTGGTCGGGGCCTTCACGTGGTTCTTATTCCCCATGTCGTTGCAGTTTCCTGGTGGCACATGGCCGTCATGTTCTTCTGCTCCTCCGCCTGGTTGGGCCTCCTGCGGGCCACGGCTGGGTATGCCCTGGCATTGATCCTCTTCCCCGTGACGAGCATCCTTATACTCGGCTCAGTTGTTATGGTTGTAGTGAAGCTATTCAGTTGGACCACACTCATTAAATGTGTGACTACAGTTTTACTGATTGCTCTTCCGATCCTGTTCAC
>JAOXYC010246233.1:0-2500 GCA_028565715.1 Phoronis pallida
GCGGTCTTTCGGAAATTTTCCGAAAGAGCGCCCATGGGCGCTCTTTTAGGGGGGCGCTCTTTCGGAAATCCCCGGTATGCATCAATGATGGCGAAACAAATCCAAAAAATGACTGTGAGGTTTGCTCAGGCTCAAGTGATCAAAATGCTTGGACTAAAAAACACGTATGTTGCTTTTATATTTATATTGACATTTTCCTCATACACAAAACGCACACACTTCCACATTGCTTCGCACGAATATCAAGTACATTGTAAACGAATCATACTGTAAAGTATGTAAATCATTCTTCGTGCCTAATGGCTCATAGGGCCAGATGCTATCCCGGTTTCCAAAGCGTGAACGGATAAGAGTTAACAAAATCACCCTGGACTATTCCCTGAGCTGTGTCGACTTGAGCAATACCAGTAAAGTGTCTTGCTCAACGACGCAACGGCGGGACTGTTCGGGTGGGATCTGAACCCACAACATTTCGAATATGAGTCCAATGCTCTACCAACTAGGATATATAATCCGCCGGGTGCCAATCATGAAATCGCCAATGCAATCAATCTGGTGAAATTGACACTATGAAACTTTCCTTGCAAATGATTCAGCAGTAATTGTATGATAGACTTGATCTTGTAAAGTGGTAAGATCTCGAAGAATTCCAATCTTTCAAAAATAGAGCTCTTTTTATTCGCAAACGAGTCCTTCTATCGATATTGCCGATAAATGAATAATTGTAACAAAAACATTACAGTCTCCTTAACTTGCTTATATAGATTTTGAGATGTCGATTTTCATTGAAGGTAAATTCATGTTTGATTGGCGGGATATGCTATGAAGAAGGAACCAGAAACCCACGGGACCAGTGCGAATTGTGCGTGTCACTTCATGATCAGCGGAACTGGACAAAAGATAATACCAGTAAGAATTTATTCTATCAAACAGCTATCCCGTTTTCCTTGTTAGTACCTAGCCAACTCTTACTGACCTTGAATAATTGTTTTTGAAGAGCAAACCATTGTATGTGCTCACATTAAAAACCATTTTTACCAGCAATCGTTTTTCGTGGTTTCCATTTGAACTCATCCGCCTGTGACATCATTAAATCCCCATTGAGGATTGAATGAGCACAACCGAACAAGTGCTGTACAGTATGTATAACATTGTTCACATAAACCGGAAATGAAATGTTATATATATTTGGATACTCTTTTCATCTATAGTCGATCTAAGAAGTCATTTCAATGGACAATAGCATCTGCAATTCTTTTACAAATCAATTAACTGCTTCTAGTTACTACTAAGTGATGTTTTTAAATGCCCTTTAATTTAAGGAAAATCGTCCTTAGATCTACAGGCATCCTTAGAAGGAGGAAATTTAATTTCGTCACTATAGAACGATGATCCAGCCGGACGTGTTAATACTGTCAGTTCATATGCTTGACTGTGACACCGTGAGAGGCACCAATTTGGGAAATCCAAATTTGATGTTTTCCTTGTTATGTTTTCAGGTAACCTGTGTAACACCTACACTAAAGCAACCACTGGTTTTGTTCAGAACTCGGAGCAGACAACTTTACAAGATGGAAAAACTAAACCACATCCCAAAACAGCAACACCACTTCCAATGACTACCGAGCATGACTATCCAAAAGATAAGAAAAATGAAGACCTTATCACGTTGGAGACTTGGCATATTGCTCTTATAGCTGCTGGAGCTGCGCTAGTTGTGATTACTCTTGTTGTTGCTTTAGTTGTTGTTATTTGCAAGACGAAAAAAAGGTAATGTTTTACAAATGTGGATTCCAATAGCGTGAAAATGAAGCTCATATTTTCAGTTTTATCAAGAAATAACTTGAACGTTTAAAGTAACCGGAGTTCAACAACTAGTTGAACCTTGAAGTAGCCTCAAAATAATCCCGGAATCATTTACCGTATTCCACCCTAATACGCGCCCCGGGCGCTTGGAAAATTCGAAAAAAGGTGGGCGCTTATTTGGAAGAATTGTTTAGGATTCACACATGCAGCTATCCCGTTAATAATCGAACAATGGAAGTGTTCATTTTCAAAAAAGGGGGTTAGACTTGGTAATAAAATAAACACACTCCGGATGAGGAAAACAAGGTAAGTTGGTGATAATTTAAGAAGCAAGGGGGCGCTTATTGCAGCAAAATCTTAAAACAGCTAGGGGGCGCTTACAGGGTAAGCGGCTCTTATTACATTTGCAAACACGCGAGAGTCGTACCTTGTCTAAAGTATGCGAGCGCGTGCGCAAGCAAATTGCGCTGATTAGGGAGAATACGGTAGTTTATTCCTGGAAAATACTAAATTAATTACATAAACTAGTCAATCTCGAAAGTTCAATGGTTTATTCAGATTGATTAATATATTCTTTGTGTTTTAGGCACGTAAAGGTTGAGGCTTCAATCGACGATCTTCATGAAATGCAACAGCGGGATGTTCCCATCAATACATAAGCTGGAGTTTTTGACATTTTAAAAATTAAAAATTC
>JAOXYC010246233.1:7500-10262 GCA_028565715.1 Phoronis pallida
AAATCAGTCCTGGGGGTGTGACATAGTTCGCGACTTGTGGCCTTGGGCTGGTATTACTGTTCCAAAACTGATATCCCGCTCGATATGAAATTTATTAGAAAATAATCTCCAAGAATCACAACTCCATAACAATTGTAATGTCTGAGCGGTATGACGCTGAGAATTGATTTTCCACAAAAGAGGCAGCGGAAAATACAATGTCTTTTAAGCGTCCTACTCTTATCTGCAAAAAACAAGGGAGTTTTAGTATACTTGACCATAGATCAATTCAAAATTGCTTTCTTCGTCTTTATACAAACCGTACCCAGATTTGTTGAAATGCAGAGAATTCAAAAGCAATCGATTGTTTACTCAATGCCGTTCCCTTCTTCACCATCTCGGAAATCAACCCAAGTACATATAACCAGGTTACGTGCGAGCGAGTACCTGCGTGCTCTTGCATAATGTGTTCAATAGAAGACACTTAGTATATAGATCTAGCTGGTCACTCATTAGCTAATGAACTTACACCAGGTTTATGCATTCCGATGTATAAACTGTTTCTGCTGCACGTGAACATCATGATGTATAAGAAAGTGTAGCAAATAGTTACACGCTTGGGTAGTCTCTCCCACACCCCATCTCAAACGATAATCAGTTCTATATCCGCGACAATCGAGTGTAGGTGATCACTTCACTCCGCTGAAACACAATCTTCTACTTTCGGTAAAAATACCGGAAGACCCCCTGCGATTGATACAGTCCCTCGACCGGAGTCGAAGGGGATGGAGTTCAGTATAACGCTTACGTTGCTTTTAGTATTGTTTTGGCTCCATACACATTTGTATATGTGCACCCGTTCGACTTAAAAGTCGAACGGGTGCTCTAGTACAAATAGTTCCATCTATACGTGGAAACGAACTAACAATTTCCTGCAAAGCAGGATGCTCGCATCCATATGCTCGACATTACGTCCGGGGTAAATAACTATTGCTTTGATAAAAGAAGAATAAAAAAATATGTTTAACAAGCATGACAAATGTACAAGTTAGATACAGTAATAACGACTTCCAGTTAAGAGAGAAAATATTATTTTATATCAAGTCACTATTATTTGTAGAAATTGACGAGTGCTTAAGTGATGTGTCCCCATGTCATAAAAGCGCAGTCTGTAAAAACTCGTTGGGAAGTTACACGTGCACATGTAAAGAAGGATATAAAGGAGACGGCAAATCTTGTTCTGGTAAGCTGCCTATTTTATTTAAATGCTCCATTAGTTGGATGAAAAACAGAAGTCTACGATTGAAGAACAAAATAATATCTGAGACCTCACTGACTTTCACTACATGTGCATTTCTTGGAGATCGGCCATTCAATTTTGGGAATCGTTTGAATTTTCCAAAGGCGTCAAAAACGATGTAATTGTGCATGTATGTTCTACTAGCTCTGTATCCCGCAATGGGCGACTCGACAAACTTGGACCTTGGCGTTGCTCTAGCGGTTTTTGAAAAAGAGGCTGAAATCACTAGGCAGGTGATATACGTGAACATCAGGGCCATTAAACCGCTAGACAACTGGTGACACCTTCTGAGTTGTGTTTCTGTCGAGTTGCCTATTCACGCGGGGCCCGATTTGACCTTTGACCCCGTACTTGACATCTACCTCGGTCCCACACGTGCAAGGCATGTACGTGCTTAGCACGTGCACACCCGTGCACATACATACCCCTTAACCTTGACCACCTCGACTTGTATCGCGATCGAACCTGACCTTTACCGCGCTTCGAGCAGTTTCGCACGTGCACACCCAGTGCACATGCCCATCCCCTTATCTTGACCAACCTGGACTTTGCCTGAGCTTTGCGGGCTCCCGCAGGTGCAAGCATGTGCTGGGTGTGCGTGTGCCTCGACCGTTCCCGCGCTTCTTCCGGTCAAACCTTGCGGACAGACGGACCACACACAGAGACACACATTTTCAGACTTATTATATTAGATGAATGCATCGCTAACCGTGTTTAACTACGGAATTATGTTCTGTCATCACAAAAACAAAGATTGCTATTGTTTTAGGTATTGTGTACAGTGGCTATCCTGAAGTAACTGCACATGTTGGACAGCGACCGTCTATATACCCTTCTACAAAAAACGTTCCAGATAATTACACAAGATATCATCTCACCAATCAAAATAAACGAGAAATCCAATTTCATTGCGGCATACCGGAAGGCAAATCTCTCAACTTCACCGAGAAGTTTTTCGACGTTCATTGGTATATTAACGATATCGAATACTGTGTGGACAAACTTGCTCAAGGCGCCAATATTTCTGTATATCACGAATACCAGTGGATCACTATGCAGGGTCCAATCGTTAGACTTCCGTTTGTGGTAAGAGCAATTTTATTTTCGCACATAAATGGTTCAGAAATTTCAAACGGTTAATATGTTGTATGTCAATTTTTCATGATCATGCATGGATTATTACTATTTTGAATCGACAATATAGTCTTCATTGCTCAAAGCTATAGGCTCATTTCAGATAAAAGTGTCAATATTCCGACTGTTTCCATTGAATTGATAATTACATCCTTTTATTAGATGAGATTTTGAAAAATCGGCATGAAACTTCATTGCATGGTATTAATTGCACGTGCAATTAGCGAATATCGTTATAGACCCCGGAATGTAGCCTACTGTAGTAATAGAAGAATATTACGTTATTTGGCGTGGGTTTGAATATGAGGTGAGGTTATTCGATTGAAATCTGAATCGGATGAAGTATTTT
>JAOXYC010246344.1:0-10259 GCA_028565715.1 Phoronis pallida
GTCACACATCTTGCATGAGTCAAGTTGGTGCGTTTGGTTTGGTGCGACACATGCTCCCTCAATCACGCAGGAATGCAACTAGGTGAATAAAGCAGAAATAGTCTACAATAAAACGACTACTCTAAATAAGTTTTAAAAAGCCAGAAGATTCAGAATTTTTCTGTCTTCAAAATGTATCACTTTTTACCAGTTCAAGCATACATTTATTTGTTTCTTTTTTTCTAAATAAGCAGCCCGTCAGATTACAATACACTAAAATGATATTCATACCAGTTTCTGACATTCAAGTCATAATTGCAGTATTTCGACGAATCGGACTGGCAGAATGATAGTATACTCAACTTTAAATGTTGTCTCACTTTAAGTTCAGTTTTATTAGTATTGTCAAAACCAAAATTATTACAATTATCCCCACCTTTTCCGTACAAGAAGTCGTATTGATGTTACAGTCAAAACAGATAGAGTTGAAGACAATGAGGTCACCATATCTACTCTCCAGTGATCCGTCGTTGCTGACATGAACCTTATAGGCGATTGGTTCAACAGGGTCAGGTGAGTTCAAGATCTCATCTTTCTCAGGCAGAGGACACGTGACTTCAGCGTAGTTCTCAAACCGAGCTGGCTTGTTAATACTTATGTTGCTGACTGGTGATACACCATCAGGACCGATCTAAATAAAAAAACAACGTATTGAGAATTATTTCATTTTGCAACAGCCTCCATACCGGCCATGCACTACATGAAGGTCATCTCTCTGATTGTCATCGGGTGATCAGGTTTTTGTTTCCTGAGCTACAGTGTCCTCGCAATGATCGGAGCGAATTTAGTACAGTGAAAAAAACTATTATTGACTCTGGTGAAAATAAGCTAGGCCTAACCAATTTCTTTGTTTTTAGTTTTAAAAATCGCTCTCCCACTTCACTTACTTTTTGTTGGTAGAAGTGGCATGTCAGGTTGTCATTCTCTAGGAAGTTGTTACCAATCACAGGGTTTGTGCGACATGAACGTGACTTGAGATCACACATTGGGGTGAAGAACAGAATCGGGGGTGCTGTCTTATTGATGGAACAGTCCGGTCCAGAAAAGCCAAAATGGCAATCGCATGAACCTGTAAATAATGGATATGATTGCAGTGCCAAACATAAGAACCCCTTATAAATAAAACTGATATTTTTGTACAGCAGTAACTTGGTCAAGTAAGTTTCTAAGAGTAAGGTCCCCTAGACATGTCATCACATACCCAGAAAAATACTGTTGTTTTTGCCATTAAATGCTCGGAATCTTGTGGTCGAGACAAATGCAAGTATACATACACTTTTGGGATATTCCACGTATGGTGCACGCAGTTCTAAATAAGCGAGTTTCACTTCGATTTATTTTTATTACTTTTATGATCACCAATACGGCTTATGCATCTTTAATTATAGAATTAGTCGTACCATTTACACACACGCCATTTCCACTGCATTCATTGAAACAGATCACGCCATCTATATCCGGTGGTGGAACAGTGACATTTGAGTTTGTTGATGATTGGACCCAACGTGTCGTGTTTTTGTCCAGTTCGGCCATACATTGCTGTTTTACAGTGTCTAGTGCTGCTGCTGCCCAATTCGGATCATTTGTGGCCTGAGTAATAGAAAAAGTAATATTGTTTCGACAGTAGAAGGCTAATTTAACAGTCACTAGAACATGCGGTATTTGATGATTTTTTAATGAAAGTCCACCACCCACAGTATAAAAGAATCCCACGAGTGCATGATGTGGAATATGCATTGTTTGTGTTTCCTGGCCAATGTGATACGTTACAACGTCAATCATCAATCACTCAACGATTTGAACTATGATTAATTAAACTCACTGGTGTAAGAGCGAACACAGAAACAAAGTTTGACACTTGCAACTTACCAACAGGTCTAGCACACATGCGTCAATCGGTGCATCTGTGTCGATGTTGAGCTCACTACACTTCTGACCAACTGTTGTACTAAAGACGTAGTTGTTGCAGAACTGCCAAGCTGTTTCATTTGTGTATGGAACTGCTCTTTTGTGGCGATTCTGTTAATTGAAAAAACGAAAAGAAAGAACATCATGTAACCATCATTCGAACACAACCATCAACTCTCCGACATGATCGCATTCTCTGTGATTATAATACGAATAAAACTACAGGTGAATCTTTCTCAACGATACCAATAATATAAAGCGAAATAGTTCAGGAGTAAGAAATTGTTAGCTTCACATATCGACCATCCCCCCACTTATCCGATATGTATTATTAATAACTGTCGCCCACGAATGCGCGAGATTGATATGTGACGCGACATTGTTCATATTAGGTGACTGTAAAGAAAACCGTTAACGCATTGTTTGTTGTATTTGATATTTGCAGGTTTGTGAAGCTGGTGAAAAATTAGTGTGTACAAACATGCTTATCCACTGTACTTACAGAAATACTGGAAAGCCCTGTTCCTATGTTTTGAACATCGCCCTCTCGCGGTTGCGATACAAGGCTGTATTCACTCTCATCATAGTCAAGGAAGTCGTAATGGTCATGTCTATCTGTCTCACGGCGTTTTCGACAAGATCCTAATCTAAAATCTGTAACGTCTTTTTGTCTGGAACTAGGAGGGCATCTAGGTGCGTCGCCTCCTGTTCTACACGTTGTTCCTACGTCCAGGATGTTGTTTTCGCAAGTGCAGTACAGATGTCCCCTGAAGTTTGTTAGGCGAGGGTCGTCCTTAAACATGTCTGAGTTCCAATTGAAAATGGTGTCTTCTTCGTTCAACCTACATTCACGAGCACAATAACAGCTTGAATTAATAACTCAAAATATTACAGTTCCATTCTAATTGTTTGCATTGCATTTCTCTTTAATGCCAAAGTACAGGTGTGTTCGACCAATTGGTAATTAAACATTTGGTACTATTTGACTTTAATTTACGTAAGGTTGGCGGTCAGCATACCCGTGTTTAGTTATGGACCTCATAGTAAAACACATTTCACTATGTGCCCATAGCCTAGTCTAGGGATAGTCAAATGTTCTGGGATAAGATGGTATTATGAAAGTCAATGCAACTCTTTCAAAGATCCACTCGCCTGGCATTATTATCAATATTATTATTACCTCCAACTGTCTGTGAATGCTTTCGGATGTTGTGGATTTGCACCACCGCATCTGGAACTGTAACCAGGTGGAAGACTGTGTTGGTCTTTAGGAACCATGTCATTCTCACAGTTTTGGTCAAAAGAACCACATAGTCCTTCAGATTGTTCCATATCCGCCAACGATGCTTCAACATAAAGGTTGATGAAGGAACTGTACGAATCTTCCACTATCACTTCTGTACCAGTGTGTAGTTGAATCTGCAATACATGTTGATCGTGCTATACATGTATGTATACTATTGGTGCAGAATACACAACGCGAGGCAGAAGCTATCGTAAGTTCAAAAACTCATAATAAAAAATATGTGCTGAAGTTTTAGCCATAGGTTCCAAACAAATCTTCGGTTAACATGATGATCATTTCAATTGCGCCAAATATCTAAACAGTCGTTACACATGTAGCCTACATGGAAGACCAAGACCACTTACATGAGGACGCCCTAATATTTCTCACCTTATAGCGTCTTCCGCCATTCTCTTGAAGAATTCTTGTAGATTGAGTCTTTTCGCATGCTCCTCGGGTTGCCATACGTAATCGATTGAGACCATGTCCCCATGACGTGACATCAATGATGCCCCGCCCACATTTATCCAATATGATGACGTCACCAGCTGCCAGTATAGCAACACCGCAGTTACAAAACGGCGGTCCTGATCTGTAGCCGCAACTTTTATAGTGGGCGTGCACCTGTCGGAGTCGAAAAAACATTCTGAACGCAACGCTAAATGTTCCCACATAAACAATCTAATATATAAGTATGAAAATGTGTGTGTGTGTGTCTGTGTGTCTGTCCGCAAGTTTTGACAGCGCGAAGCGCTGGAACAGTCGAGGTGACTCAAAGTGACAAGGTGTGCATGTGCACGGGGTGTGCACGTGCGAAGCACGCGCACACCCCGCAGCGAAGCGCGGGTCACACATCTAGTATTTTATAAAGAAAACAGATTATTTCATGCTTTCAAAAAGCCTATGTGTTTTAATCAACAGAACAGAGCAATAAATTATAATGAATTCACTTTTCGATCGCAATTGACTGGAAGCATGTCCTTACCTCCAATGGCTCCTGTTTATGCCTGTAGAGCATGAAATATCCCTCTTCTTGAAGTTCGTAATACCTGAAATAAAATCTGAGTGAACACATCTGTTGTAGAAAATGCCTTTACATTTAAAGCTGTAGTTGGTGTCATTGTATATACCAAAGAAACCGTGTCTTGTCTCTTGGTAATGAAAAATAGGTTTGGGTTCTAAATAGACTGAACTCCAGCCCCTTCGACTCAGGTCGAGGGACTGTATCAATCGCAGGGGTCTTCAGGTATTTTTACCGAAAGTAGAGACAGAGTTTAAGCGGGGTGACGTTATCAACGAGACTCGCTTATTGGGCTGTTAGAACAGACTATCGGTTGAGACGGGCTGTGGGAAAGACTAGGTACTAAACAAAGTATCTCAAATGAATACGCAATAACAGTTCTTACACTCCATCGAATGACGACATATGTGGATCATTTGTACTTCTGCACGTAGCAACACGCGAATCTTTATCCTTCACATGAATCTGAAAAGTAGGGCAGCATGAAGTTTTTTAGATTTAACCACAATTTTCAACGCATCAGTTCAAAAAGTAAGCAGCGTTTATTTTTGAAACCCATTGAATCAGTTTGTAAAAAAAAATGTTTTCAGTTAGTTAGTTAGAAATGTTAACTGAATATAGGGAAGTAAAATTACAATGACCTAACCAACCTTTATCTCTGGTAGGTGGTAGTTTGCCCACAAATAATGCGCTGGAACTTCAGAGGGCGTGCGGAGTCTTATCTTCCTTATAGCATAATCTGTCTGAAAAGGGGAGAGACCGACATGTATGTGAAATGTCTCTTCAGTGGATTAAAATGAAGCGGCAATAAAGAAACAAATACAAAGTGCTTCCTAAGACCTTGTCAGTGTTTTCTATGAACATATGTGACCGCTTTAAACGCTAAGGTATATTCACAAACTTCCGCAAAATATTTCAAGTGAGAAAAGTTTAAAGCAGACTAGAAAAGGTGTAGATTGCAGTTTTTTTAGTTTGTCTAAACCGTAAATCCAAAATATTAGTTACTCTTTCAATCCTGTTATCAACAGTTGCTTTCACTTTTATGGTGTGGTTTTGCTCCCAATTGTCACGGTGGATTTCCGTTGAACAGCCGGTTCCTATAGCAACTTGAGGAATTGATTCTCCTGTAGGACAGTGAGCACCATTCTGTGATTCCCCTGGGACGTAGGCAAATATACCCAGTGGTACATAACCGAGATATGGAGTGTGAAATTTCAATTTGATTTCCACTTCTTGATTTTCTTCAATTTCTATCGGCAGGTCGTTCAGAATCTGAAATATTGACAATCAAACTGTTGTTAGAACCCAGTCACGTTAAGTTTTGTCATCAAGCAGACAGGGAATTATGAGAAGAAGGCTGGTGAGAAACCGCAGCGACTCCTGGTCAAGCTTTGGCAAACCATTTTTGGAAATCCCTGGTCCTACATGACATTTGACTATCCCTTATTTCAAGTGTGATACAAATCTTTGTGACATAATTTGCAAGGCTAATTTAGACATATTTACAAAAACGTTTTATTGGAGCAATAAAGCGTTTTAGGATATCAGTTTTATCACATTATACACACAACTTGAAGTGTTTTACTGACCTCAATTCCAATGAGTTTCTGATCACTTTGTTTCCACTGACTGTAGAGTTGTTGTTGAGCAAAGTACCTTACTTTGCATGATATCTAAAAAGAATTATAATTGCCGACCATAATTAGCAAAGCAGCTACATTTGTGGATGGCAAGTCATCGTCTGTTTGATATTTTTTGCACGTTTTTTTTTGTCAGTGTGATCGTTCTGGCTGTTCCAAGATAGTTTGAATCCCAACAGTATATATTTTGTTTTGAACAAGTGTTGGCGGTCAAGTAATTACAAATATGATGGTGTTTTATCTAGGGTTGTGCAAAGCAAATGCTTTGTACACCGGTAGAAGAGCCGCTCGTTTCAAAGCTAGTGTGACTGTGATTTTAAAACAGTGAAAAGGTGTTTTATGCTTTTATCATTTTATTGTGCCGGTCTTCGACAACTAGTTTTGATAATAAAGATGTAAGACAGGAATAGACCTTTTACTCGCAGCGGATCTAACACATGCCTAGGAAATGTTTAGAAATATGCTGAGCCTGATTTCTTAGTATCTACCTTTCCTCTGCTAGTTGCTTGGGAATGAAAGCAGAAACTGAATCTTTAACCAATTCTTTCTCTTTCTAATCTTTATTTTGTTTAGACTTACGTGTTTCCCAAAATGCGAAGCAATTTTTCTATCTTCAATTTCGTCTTGAACCTTATCTTTCTGAAACCTTAGTGTTGTTGATTTTAGTTTTTCTGAATCGGCCAACCACAGAACGTCGACGTCTACAGGCTCTTGATTACCAGTCACCGGCAAGTCAATTTTGCATGTATACTTGAACGTGCTGCTTGTAATTGTTTCCATCGATAGAACTGGTGCCTTTACGATCTCTGGTATATTTGAACCTGGGATTTAAAAAATGAAACATTCGGCTTTTTATGTTTGAGAATTTTTTTAATTTACATAGAAGCGACACGACGACAACCAAAATAGTTTCTCTACAGAAGACGTGGTCATTTCAAACTGTCCATCTTATTTACTTAGACAGACCTACTGATGCCATTTTGAAACTATTTATAGTTTCCATGCAATCCAGATATTGTTGTTTACACAATTAAGGACAAAATATTCTATAATAAACTATTGACTTACGAACACATCCGGGAGAAAACCCAGTTGGTGAAACATATCCTGCTGGGCATGCCCGATGATCTCCTACAACAGAAAACAAACAATATGGTAATTATTCTCACTGTTTACATGCAAAGACTGTATTCCAGTCCCTTTGACACATGTCAATTGAATGTAACAATCGCAGGGTGTCTTTTTTCCGAAAGTAGGGGACTGTGTTCAAGCGGAGTGACGTAATAAACATATACCTATAGCGATACTCGATTATCGCTTAGGGGCATCAGACCATCGTTTGCGATGGGCTGTGGGAGAGACTAACATGCAGTATGATATCCATATCCAAGTACTTGAAAATTGTTTCTCCAGTTAGGCTTGAAAATTAGATGTAAAATTAAATACTTTAGAGAAGTGTAGTTTTGAACTGTTATATTGATGAATATAGTTTACCAAAACAATAGGCAGATGGGCATTTTGGAGACGGAAGTAGATAGTACGCCAACAACCCAGTTGCGCATGACTTTACTTTAACCGGAAGAGAGTATACACAACAGTCATCTCCGTCAGTAAGGCACGCTTGTCTGTCGACAATGCCGTCCTCTGGTGATGGTAAAGTACCTTAAATTTGAGATGTTTGATCATGAAAGCATTTGATTCAATAGGAAAACACAAGATCACACCATCATCATCTACATTATCATCAAAATCATCGTCATCGTTATTGTCATCACCATAACCGTCATCATCATCGTCAGCATGTTCATCATCATCATCATCATCATTATCATCATCGTCGACATCACCATCATAGTCATCATCATCACCATCATCATCATCATCATCATCATCATCATCATCATCATCATCATCATCATCGTCGTCGTCGTCGTTTGAATAAATGTTTTTATCTATTTCTTATAAGCAAGGGCAATAATAAATCCAATAGATACATGTACCTGACATTTCAGTTATGAACAAAACTGTTTCAGTGCAGATTGGACAGAGAAGCAAAGACCTTTAATAATAAACTTGCACAAGCTGTTGGATTACATAATTTTATTTATTTTCCAATGACTTACCTTGCATCCAAATAGGGAATCTTGTACCACAGTGATATTCCTTCACACACTTAGTTGGCATCGTTAGTGATTGTATTGCCTGCTGGTTTGGACTTGAAGGTGATTGGAAGACGAACCAACCTTTTCCAAATAAGACAATGCATGTTTTTTAATGTCACGCTAAATATATACGCTAAATATATATTTAAGCACACTAGTCGCAACTGTCAAGACATTTTCGAATTATGTTTATCCACCAAAAGACAATCGAAAGTTCATAAAGATTGGTGGTTTTTGATCGCTAAGTTTTCTTAGAAGGATGATTCTAAGTTGACCACCTTAAGTACCTTCATTAATGTTTATGTCACACATCATATCTTGTCCAGTAGTGGTAGAGACGTTTGCACTTCTCGCGGGAGTATCGTCCAGTGGATGAGGAATTATAGTTACAAAGGCTGTGTTGAAACTACATGGGTCATCGTTGGGATTGACTGTCGGTGGCTCTTGAACAGAATTCATTGATATTTTTAAATGTTATTCATTATAAATCAATAATGGTATTAAAAAGAAGGATGTATCCTAAAGATGTGCTTCACAGGTTCTTTGAAAACAAGAGAAGAATAATCATAGAACTCAACATTAGGGCTTGTCGCTTGGTTTTTCAAAATCACATTCACTTGTATTACTCCCCATTAATTTTTACAACTACTACTTGTATATATCACAGCAGTGATTGTGATGAAACTGTTTTAAAATAGTTGAAAATATTCAAAATGTCAACATTCTATGTCATCTTACTTTTAATGAATTGGGTATGTAAAGTACAAAATACATAATACAATTCTTACCATCACACGTATAACCATCACCGAATAAGCCGTCATTACAATGGCAGCCAAAGGAGCCAATTGCATTTTGACAGGTGGCGTTCTTATTGCAAGGAGAATCAACACACTCGTCAACATCTTAAAAAAGATAAACTATGATTAAACGCTTCTTAGAGTTAAAACACACCATTAGAAATTACACGTTATTACTAGACAAACCTATACAGCATAACCATTAACTCTTATAAGTGGAAAATCTTCATCTTAGCTTAAGTCACATTCTTTCAAAGAATGCTTGTCATTAAAGTTTAACAAAAAACGTCACAAACCTCCACAAAACGTGCCATTTCCGGTAAACCCAACTTTGCATTGACAGAAGAACGAGCCAATTGTATTGGTGCAAATGGCATTTTCGTGGCATGGCGACTGCAGACATTCGTTCTCGTCAACTAGAATGATTTTAATACTAAGATTTTTTATTTAGTATAAAAATAGTTTTTTCTGGGCGGAAGCCATTGGCATTTTTGCGTTTCCATTCGCCCATGTTTGCAGAGAGCAAATTATTTATCTCAGTATAATTTCACCGTTTGATTTTACAATAAACATTTTTAACCAACCAGTTTTATTTCTTTCTACAAACCGAGCTCGAAACATCGCTCCAACTAAATATTTACCTAGATGCAAATAGCAGGTCAATTAAGCATTATAGGAAATTTTTAAACTTGTGTCCCAATTACGATTACCTTGTTTGCACACGAAATTGAGATCATAACGATAGCTACATGCAATATTCCACCAATTGTAGGCATGGCCTATGGCTATGCCAACGCACCGATATCTTTTATCGTTTACGGGGTGTCTCGGGTACCAATCTGAAATGATTAGAAGTATTTATTCAACCGTGAATCAACAGGAAATGTTAATCTGCTAGTGTATGTCATTTTAGGTATGTATGAGGTTGCTGGTAGATATGTACATGTAAATGTACAAACGGTGGTAAAAAGGTCAACATTTTGTGTTGTCATACGAAATTGAATAAAGCGGTGAACATGTTTAAAATAGAATATGTAAAATGACGCAGAATCGGTACAGTAAAGTGACAGTTTATTGAAGCAAACGTTTCGAACGATAGCTCGTCTTCAGTACAAATGAAAATATAAAAACTAAAAACAATTGAGGAGGCACAAATGGCGTATAAAGTTAATTAAAGAACTTGAACGTGACTAACAACAGAATTTGATAATGCATGCCATTTTGAAGTGGACCTGGCGGTAGGTGGCACTACTCATGTATTTGATGGAATAAATTGTTCATACTCTCCTGATGATATCATATTATTAAATAAATGTTCACTTACTACGTGAGTCGAGTTTAAGATCGCAGACGTTTCAGTTCGGCCACTCCGAACTTTTCTCAATGACTGACTGGATATTTGCT